>NQVE01000055.1:0-245000 GCA_003260385.1 Cuscuta australis | reverse complement strand
TTATCAATTTATCATTACGTATTTGCATGTGAAACTTTTTGGAGAATCCTCTCTTTTGATATGCACTACAGGTGGCTAGCAGTACTAAGGTTGAATTTCCATCTCTCAAGCTGAAATTTGTAACTTTTAGTGACCGGCAAAAGCTAAAAGATGTTGCCAAAGAAAGTGTAGATAAATATAGCTTCAATGTTTGAAGCTTGGATGGTTGCTAAGTTACTAGAGTATTTTGTGTATAACCACAAACAGCGAAAATAGTTCCGATGTAACAAAGATCATCAATATGTAGGCTCTAAATCTATAATACGTGCCTGCAGAAATAAGATGGTTATACTGCTTGAGAATACTAATAACTGTCTAGCGAGGATGTACAAAGTTATAAGAACTTGAGGACAGTTAACAATTTTCTACACAACTCATTTGAGGAAGCATGTGAAACATTGGAGTTATGAACTGATGATAAAGAATTTATTGAAGGTATAAAATGATGTTCGTAAAAAAACAAATATATTGATATTTTTGAGAAGTTGTGCTTACTGCTTCCATGATCTTAAAGTCCGAAATGTGGATCTTAGGATCACCGGAGTATATACTAATAATTCCATACACATGTTGTTCATTAATGAAGTGATCGATTTCATAAGGTGTTTGGACATACACACACACACACACACACATATATATATATTCATCCCACCATGCGGTGCTTAAGCTTGGAAGTAAAGATAAAATAAGAACAAAAACGCAGTCTTACATTGCCAACTAAAAAAGAAAAAACCTTCCACTTAAAAGAAGATATAGAGAAAGACCAAGATCCCATATATAGGAATGGTAAACGACGGGACTAAAAGAAAAAAAACAGGGTACGGTACGTAATATGCATGCATGCATGCATGGCGACTAAAAAATTTTAGCGACGTCTTTAATCAAACCGCGATTGGCGCGCGCGAAATCATTGAACTCCTGGAAGGAGATGAAGCCGTCGCCGTCGGTGTCGATCTCGGCCATCATGTGCTTCACCTCTTCCTCCGTCACCGACCCCAGCGTCTTCAGCGTCTCCCCCAGCTCCGCCGCCGAGATTTTCCCGTCGCCGTTCGCGTCAAAACGCTTGAAGATCTTTTCCCTGTCGGAAACATCCTGCGGATCATCGCCCATTCTTCTCCTCCGTCTGGTCTCGTGTGATATGTTTAATAATAATAATAATAATAATGTCAAATTAAATAATATAAGGCAAAAAAAATGCTTTTCTATGTATATATGAGGACGACTTTGGGATGTTGAAAAGATGCTTTGATTTAAAAAGAAAAGTGATTAGGATTATGCATTATATAGGAAAAGGTTCGTTCAAATGTATGGCCACCCTTCGAATGCGTATGGGTTTGTGAGAAATCCGTGCAACACAGAGAGAGTTTATATTGTTTTTGTGGTTGAACTATTTTGAGCCATTGATTAAAGTATTTTTTTTAGCCACAATTAAAGTATATTTGGTTTGAGGAGGAATTCGAGGGGAAAAGGAGAGAAAATGGTATGAAAAATACTATATAAATTTAACATCAATATGTTCTTATTCAAACTTAGTTTTGATTTTTTTTTATATAAAATATAACTATGTATAAATGTATATACTAACGGTCAAAGTGTAACCTTAGATCCAATCCAGGAGGGGATGAGGATGCTAAAATGTGCCGGGAAGTATTCGACGACTTTGAATTATTACTTACTCCCTCCGTTTGGAAAAAGTGTTCCTCTTTTGACTTTGTGTAAAAATAAGGAAGTATTAAATTGTAGTTGACTTCCAATTTTGCCCTTGATGTGATAGGTTAAAGTAAGATGTGATGGATAGATTATTAGAGATAAAGTATGATGTGATAGGTAGAGTATGAAAAAGTAAGGGTAAAAGTGGTTTCTTAATAGAAAGTGGAAGTGTTTTGTTGGAAGTTAAAAAAATGAAAGAGGAAGTGTTTTTGAGAACGAAGGGAGTATTATTTAAATTATCTTATTACTATTTCGGGCATGATTCCCAAGTTGTGTTTTGAATATGAATTAAGCTTCTATGACTATTTTGAATATTACTCCGATAAATGTTAAACTATATTTTGAAATGTTTAATTGGATTGTTTGAAAAGTAAAGTAGTGTTTAGATACCAATTTAGTAGCAACCCGCTTTGCTAATCCAAGTATTTGGGTTATGCGGGTTGGGGTTTACAACTATAACACCTTCTATATCACAAACACACACCGAAGGAGATGATGCAGAGGGTGTTACACTGCCTACTAGGCAGAATGTTGTTACAATAAAATGCATAAAAAAGAACACCATATATGTTTACATAGTTCGGAGAAACTCTCCTAATCTTCGAGGCCCACGTCAATGTAATAGCCCTCCACTAAGAGCCTGTTCTTTGGGGGTTAAACTCTTAACTTCCAAGTTCCTTCAAGTTTCTTCCAGTTCTTCCCAGTTTCTTCCAGTTTCTTCCAGTTCTTCCAGTTTTTTCGAGTTCCTTCCAGTACCTTCCAATTTCTTCCAACAATTCTCATTTTCTTCAAACTCTTTCTACTCCCCAACCAATTACTTTAAAAACAATATATTTTTAATGTGCTTATTATTATTATTACCACTGTTACGTTTATAACTATTGTTTATAAATTATTTTTTTCATCTCACTATTTTTACGACCATATTATTTTTTTCTTCAACTTTTTAATATGAATAAAAAAATGTGTATATTAATATACATGATAAAACAGAGAAAACATCAATGTTTTAAATTATATTAAAAAATTATGGATAAAATAGTTACATAGAATGTTTTATTAATCTAACTTTATATAAGACCTCTCACCTTTATCTTTATTACTCAAAATGTTCTCATTTCTCTAATTTTTATAAAAAAATTGAAAGTCAAAATAGTTTAGAGAAAAAACTGAAATAGGATTAAAACATAAAAAATGTAAAAAAAAAGTTCTATGTCTTTATTCCAAAAATTGGACTTACAATGAAAATAAAATGTCAATTATGATAGAAAAAATAGGTTTGATTACATTATGTGACATTTTTTATATTTAAAACAAACTCTTGTAATATATAAAGTATAATTATAAATATATTATTTACAATAAATATTGCATAAATAAATTGAGGTTCAACATAACCACAAAAACTTTTTAAAATTTAACATTTTTATATTTATGCTAACTTTATATTATAATTATTTTTTTTTGCAAAAGTAGTTTTTGTATTTCAAAAATAACAATACTTTTTTTTATCTTAAAGACATTCATTAAGATAATGTGATGATGATGATGATGATGATGATGATGATGATGATAATATATAACAACAAGAATTAGAATCAGAATAATATAAAAGTACACTAAAATAATTTTTTAAAAGTGTTTTTAGGTTTTCCAACTTTTTGAAGTTTTTCCAGTTTTTTCTAGTCCTTTCAGTTTCTTCTAAATTTTTCCAGTTTTATCAAGTTTCTTCCAATTCTTCTAGTTTCTTCCAGTTTCTTCCAGTTCCTTCTAGTTTCTTCTAGTTTTTTCCAGTTTCTTCCAACATCCAGCTTTTTTTCTAATTCTAAAGAACAAGCTCTAAATAACTAGATGCAAGTTACAACGGTACATAACAACATTAGAGGCACACTTTTTCAAATTGTTGTGACAAAACTTCTAATATAGGATTTCTAACCCGAACCCTGTTCAGATTCGCTTTGGCTATCGGATCTCCACCGAGATCATGAGGACAAACATGTTGGTAGCTCTCTCCTTAAGCTTTTGTTCATCTCCTGGTTGTCACGATCTATTTTTCATTGTAGCACTTCTTCTTCATGTAGATCGTAACTTTCTCCATGCAAGGTAAGTTCCGGGTCGCGAGGGGAATGCTGTAGATCAGCATGTATTCTGCAATCTTTCCCTCACAATCACTCTAAGGAATTCCCAGGGATCTTTTCCGTTTTTATAGGCTTCTCCAAACACAATGAAGTTGTCTTGAATACAACCTCTATAATTTCAATCCACAAGAAACCTAAAGCCTTCTAAATACCAGTTGGATTTATTATAAATAAATCCCAGCATATAGTCACAATCCTAATAGGTCTCTGATTTTGAAATTTGCGTATTGCAGTTTAAAATTCTTTGCATAGACTTCTCATCCCGTATAGTGTGTTGCAGCATTGTATTTTAGCATCTTCTGTGTCAACCTCGAAAACTACAACGACTGTAGAAGTCTAAATAAAATAAACATCTCCTAACAAATAGATGTTTCTACCTGGTAAAATTTCCATCAAATAAGGGTTTCTATTTTTCCAAAAGATTAGGCAACACCTTGGAACTATTAATCTCCCCCTTTAACAACCGTGCACTATGCACATCAAAGATTCAAGAAACTTTTTAAAACAAGGCCTTTTCTCCCCTTTTTGACAAAAAATATACCAAATTTATTAGAGTAAAAAAGAAAAGTTATGCCAAGTTCTTTTAAAGAACATACAACACTTACAAATGCAAAATAAATAGTCTACCATTAAGATAAATGCACATGCTTCCCATCTGATTTTTCTGCTAGGGCTCCACCCCTTTTTTCATAAAGTGCATGCGCTAACTCTTTTTCAGATCATCATGATTGTTCGCAATGAACCACCCAATGATCAAGATAATAACTTAAGCTCAACCGCTCCAACACCAGTTATATGTTCGTGGGGTGCAACAGAAATCACTAATTGAAAGCTATGCAATCAAATCAATCAACTATGATGTAGAGAAGATATTGCAACACTGTCACAGTAAAAGATGACAGAGAATGTGTTATAACGCCTTCTCCGTCACAAGCACAAAGAGAAGTAGATGATGTAGAGGGTGTTACAATGCCTACTAGGTAGAATGTTGTAACAATAAGATGCGTAAAAAGGAACACCACATATGTTTATGTAATTCGGAGAAACTCTCCTAATCCGCGGGGTCCAGTTCCGTGTAATAGTCCCCCACAAAATTACTATATGCAAGTTACACCGATACATAACAACATCATGATGATACACACCTCTCCTTAAGCTCTTGTTCATTTCCTGGTTGTCACGATTTGTTTTTCGTTGTATGACCCCTTCTTCATGTAGATAATAACTTTCTTCATACAAGGGAAGGTTGAGGACGTGATGAGAATGCTCTATATTAGCATGTATTCTATGATTTTTCCCTCATAATCGCTCCAAGAATTCCCAGGGATATGCTGCATTTTTATAAGCTTCTCCAAATACAATCCTAGTTGAAATATGTTAGTAGAAGTTGTCTTGAATACAACTTCTTTAATCTTGATCCATAAGAAACCTAAAGTCTTCTAAATACCAGCTGCTTTATGATAGATAAATCCTAGCATGTAGCCACAATCTCAATAAGTCTCTGATTATGAAATTGCAGATTGCAAGTAAAAATCTCGTGGACAGACTTCTAATCCCGTAAAGTGTGTTGCAGTATTGTGATGTAGCATCTTTTGTATCAACCTTGAAAACTGCAGCAACTCTAGAAGTCTAAATAAAATAAATCTCTCCTAGTAAAAGTCCTATCAAGTATGCGTTTCCATTTTGCCAAAATATTAACCAACACCAACATCCACATGGTTGTTACCCACCTTGAGCATGCCCATCACGCCATCACATCCTTCCCCATATTCAGAACTTCTCACCCCATTGCCACTGGACTCTTCCCCTTTTGGCCCAATTATATTATGTGTTTCTAAATAACATGAGGGTGAAAGAAAATAAAGAATATAATAACATAGAAGTTTTACCTTAATTATAAATAGTAATTGCAGTATTATACCATCCATGAAAAAACTTACATTGTATAAGCATACATTGACAAATGATGGATATATGGCTCTCCTCCATATTCCAAATATAGAAGAGACCCTAAAGGTGGGACAGTATATCTACTCCCTCCGCCCCATTAAGTTTTACACATTTTGACTTTTAATAAAAATAATAAAATCATATTTTTTTCATTGACCTCCCCATATTACCCCTTACCCTAATGTAAAGGTAGGAATGGAGCGACATATTTTAATATTATATTGTTTTGCAAGTAATGTATATGTCAATGACTCAATGGTGGCTTAACTCATCGCATATGGTTTGGTATTTAGCAGTCCATTTTCTGGTGTTTAGGCCATCCAAATTCCTCCAAAAAGGCCAACACAACTCCATTCGACCATCCGAAACCCGTCTGCACCAAAGTAGAAGTTTGGTATTTAAATGCAATGGTGAAAACATACTAATGTTTTCAGCAATTACATACTTTAAACCCTTGGATACCCGTTATTAGGCCATTATGAACTACTACCTCCGTCCCGGAACATCTTCAGTTTTGACTTTTTTTAGTCACACAGTGACTATCCTTGACCAGTAAAATTGGGTTCATCTTAGGATATAATTTTGATATATCAAACTTTTATAATATATACTTATTCAAGTAATGTTTAATTTATGATCAAAGAGTGTCAATGTTTCAACAAAAAATCAAAATAGAAAAATTTTTCAGGGACAAAGATAGTACTCCAGATGAAGTATGAGTGGAACCATATTTCTGTAGAATCTTGGATAAAATGTCAATAAGTATCGAAATGTTTGTTTATGATGACTTACTTGAGATATATATTCACCGCCGCCTCCAAATTCGCCACATTTTTCAACATCATACTTTTCATACATTGCGCCTGTTTTTCTGTAGACGGCGTAGTTTGTTCTTAACCATCTCCTTGCAATATCATTAGCCAATTCCTTTGCCTCTCCTAGTCCTGATTTCACAAGGCCTTCCACTATCATATGTTGAATGGGGGCCCAACCATTGGGGTAATCCCTATTGAACACAAATATGACATAGTTAATTAATATTATACATACGGATGACTCTAAAAGTTCAAGCTTTTTGAAGTGTATATAAATGCCTATATGTTGGTCTCCAAAATAAATTCTTTGATTAATAATACGATGTCAAATTTAATATTTTAAATTTTAATTACGTACCATTGTTGTCCTGTTTTTGTCAAAGTCATTGCAATCCCTGCAGGAAGAAGAAGCCCGGATTTGTTAAAGCTCTTGATTGTCTTCTTAACTGTCTCATGATCTGAAAAACATAAAATGGGAGCAAACATTCAATATTTTATGATAGTAAGATACAAATGTACTTAAATGGACATTAAAGAATATTTGATAGGTATAAAGTAGAAAATTCACCTCTGTGAAATGACTCTACCCACAAGGGAATGAAGTTTGAAGAAAATGGTTTCTTATTATGGTGCTTGGAATCCCACTTATAAACACCCTGATAAACATATCAGATGATCAAATAAACACATTTCGTTCGTTCAGAAAACGAAGAATCTTATCTTAGTATGTGCCAAAACGAGAACATGAAAAATATTTACGAAAATGGTTGTAAATAACCTCGGATGTGATACTGCTACTGCACAACCAGTAGTCGAGCCACTGGCCGATATCTTTGTTCCAGAAAATTGAGTTAATTGCATCTTTTCTAGATTTTGCTGCTTCTATAAAAGTCTCATACAACTTCTTGTCTCCAAGAACATTAGCTAGAAAGGCAATGTCAAGCTCCATCTGGTCCACAAAATCCCACACTCATTAAGTGAGGGAAGTATATGAACTACGAGTATATATAGTTTCCAATATGTGATAGAATTATAATTGTGCCAAGTTTATGGTGTATCATTTTGAAAAAATCTAATAAAACCCGAGTCTTTCAACGACATATTGTACGAGTTTTTTGCGCCAGTTTTCCATGAAGTCTTCAAAAATTGCACGAATTCCCTCCTGAATTTTAAAAATTGTACCAAAGGTCCGTTAACTTTGAAAAGTGTTGCATCAATGGTCCCTCTGCGCCAGATTTTTGATTCACGCACTGCCAAATCTGGCGTAAAGGGACAATTGATGCAGTGTTTTTTTTAAAGTTTAGGGACCATTGGTGTAATTTTTAAATTTCAGAGGGTTATTCGTACAATTTTTGAAAAGCTTGGAGGTAAATGACGCTAAAACACTCTAAGTTACTCGGAACGCAGAACGAAACCCTTATACCTTGAGAAGGAATGCATTAAGATCCACAGGAAGAACTGATGTAGTGCACAATGTTGTGAGATCAGATTCTTTCCTACAGTGAGAAACTAGTTGGCGATTGAATGAATCCAAAAGGTAATTTGAACGTGTGCTATGTGGAAAAGTTTATTACCTCATGAAGCGGGAAGAGAAATCCCACCCAGATTCAGCGGTTGTTGCAATTTCACGGTACAACTTTTTCTTCTCACATTCACTTGACACTTGGGAAGCTGTTTCCTTGTCCTGTAAGTGTTTCTTTGATTGATTAATTATTTTATTACTTTACTTTTGTGAAAAGGTTCATGTGTTATTATAATCTGCATATTCATGTCCCAATATATTCAACAATATTATAAATAACATAAAAAATATAAATTTTGAGGAAAAAAAAGTTACGATAACAATACAATATCTTTAAAAACCTGTTTAAAAAGATATGTTTCAACACTAAAAAGAATGAGGAAAAGAATACTACAGTATTATAACATTATTTTTATCACATTATATACCATATTAAAGTACATAATTTTGAAAAAACTTATCTTGGTGAGTTTTTTTAGATTTGAACTCTCGATAGCTTTGTTTTTGAACATTTTCATTGTCCATTTGGTAAAATATCATATTCATGTTGTATCTTGTTTTATATTTCCTCCATTCCACAAAATATTTCCGATTTGAAAAAAATCTGTAATTTTAATGTTATTTTCTAATTTTCCATCCAACACATCATATCTTATCCCATTTTAAAGTAAGGGCAAATTTAACAATAACATCAAAATAATACATTTTTAAAGACCGTCTTTTATCAAACATGAAATGTTTTATGGGATGTATGGAGTAGAACTTTAGATATAGTTTTGTAATGATAAATATAATAATTTTATGAAAAATGAAATTTTATACAATGAGACGACAGTTCTAAGATTGGAGAAAGTACTTTTTTTCTTCTAATAAGTAGGGAGTAGTGGACAAGAAATGGATGATGGGCTTACAATGGTTGAGGATTCGGGTCTGGGCTCATTCCACATTGCGTGATAACGGCTTAAGCTGTGATTCACTCCTTGACCATCTTCAATGGTCACCTTATGCATCCCTATTTTTAATTAGAGAAATTTGTTAATGAATTAGTGATGACTGATGATGTCATGAAAAGAATAATCTAAATAAAACTAGTACTAGATACGACCTAGAAAAAAAGTACTCCGTACTACGTAAAAGTATTCCGTAATTTTAAAACACTAATTGTTTTTTACCTTGCCTTAAAATGACCTGAGAATGATTCGAGTAATTTAGAGCACCAACGGTCTTACGATGCTCTATTGGTAAAAATTAATGGTTTCTACCCCTTAAGCTTCAAAAACCCTACACCCCCACCTCAACCTCTTGCCCTCCCCCCTAGATCACCGATTTGGGCAGGGAGTAGGGCTAGATTGGCTCCAAGGGGTAGGGGTGGGTGGGGATTTTGGAGTGTACACTTAAGAGTAGAAATAACCAATTTTACCAATGAAGCATAGTAAGTATCCCAAAATGTCAAGGTCATTCTTGAGTCATTTTAAAGCAAGGTCAAAAGAACCTTACCTTTTTTTAAAAACATTCAAAATATGGTAGGTAAAAAAAACTGGAACAGATGAAACAATTTTTTTTATTATTGTTTTTACTCTCTTCTTTATCTATAAAAGATGAATAATTTAAGAACTAGTGTTTCTCATTTTCTTTATAAAGAATACACATTTAGAAATTTGAATACTCATTTTTCAAAAAAAAGATGATAAGGTTGTTCACGGAGGGAAACTCGGAGTGTTCCCAGACTCCTTGTGGTTCGCCGGAAGAACACCACAAGCTGAAACGCTACACCTCCGAAGGAGACGCGCGGCTAGGGGAAAGGAAGAACGAGACAAAGGTTTAAGGGTTTTTAGGGTTTTGTTTATTGATGATCTCTCATGGGATGTATACCTCTCTTTATATAAGGAAACCCTAATCCTAATTATCTATGTTTTCTACCCTGACGGTTCAAAAAAAGCGACGAGGTAAAGAACCGTAAAGAAACCCTCGAAGGAGCTTATAATTCGCTCACCTAGAAAAATCTACGTACAAGTAAATAAATAAATAATAATAATAAAGAGGATAATTTAAATGGAGCCCATGTCATACTCCTGTTGCCAACTCGGCGGACGTCGAACCCGATTACTTCGACGGGTCCCCGAGTCTTGCACGTGGTGAACCTCCCGCTCCGAATCCGTATCACTCCTCCCTTCTTCGACAAGCACCTTGTCCTCAAGGTGGAGATGTGGAAAACGTTCCCGAATCATCCCTAGCGGCTCCCAAGTAGCATCATCCAGCGTACCATCACTCCAGGATATCAAACCTTGTTCAACGGGCACACCATGCTGTAAAACTCGGCGTACTGCATGTAATCTGACCGGCTGGGAAGGCGTCCTCCCGTCAACCAAATCGTCCGGCAAGGGTAAGGGCTGCACCGGCGGGTTGGTTCCTCGAAAAGGACGAAGGACAGAGACATGAAACACCGGGTGGATTTTGGAGTTGTCCGGCAGTCGTAGTCGGTATGCTACAGGACCAATACGTTCTATCACCTCATATGGTCCATAGAATTTCAAAGCGAGCTTCTGCGACGATCGCCGTACCATGGAGTGCTGGCGATATGGTTGCAAACGTAAAAGGACCCAGTCCCCCACATTGTACTCAACGTCCCGCCGGTGGGCGTCCACTCTCTGTTTCATACGGTGCTGGGCTGCCACCAAATCTGACCGAAGCCGTCGAAGAAGAGAATCCCGCTCCGTCAAGAGATCATCCACAGTGGGTACCTTGCTGGAGCCTGACTGGTAGGCCACCAATGCCGGGGGTGGGCGCCCGTATAAAGCTTGAAACGGGGTCATTCGGAGTCCGGCATGGTAGCTTGTGTTCAAAGAATACTCGGCTCAGGGCAAGAGGACTGACCATCGTTTAGGGGTGGCGTGCGTGAACATGCGCAAGTACTGCTCCAAGGTACGATTCATCACCTCCGTTTGGCCGTCCGTTTGAGGATGATAGGAGGTACTGTGCTTGAGGGTGGTGCCGCTGAGGTTGTGCAGTTCCTTCCAAAAAGTGCTAATGAAGATTTTGTCTCGATCGGACACAATTGAACGGGGAAAACCATGGAGTTTAATGACCATATCAGTGAACAAGAAGGCTGTCCGGTGAGCATCGTAATCCGCGGGAAGCGCTCCAAAATGGGCATACTTAGTGAGGCGATCCACTACTACCAAGATAACAGTATACCCACGGGATGGCGGCAAACCCGTAATGAAATCCATACTCAAGTCTTCCCAAACCTGCTGGGGAACCGGCAAGGGTTGGAGTAACCCGGCAGGGGCCTGTGTCGATGTTTTTGCTTTTTGACAGACCTCGCATTTGGCAATATAAGCTCGAACATCCGCCCGCATCCGAGGCCAATAAAAAGATGTCGCCAGTCGGTAGAAAGTGTGATGAACACCTGCGTGCCCGGCAATCGGCGAGTCATGGTACTCGCGTAGCAATTCCTCACGAAGCCCGGAGTCTGCCCCAATGCACAAACGGGTATTATAGAAGACGAGGCCGTCGGCCACGACGTAGGGAGCAGGCAGCACCCCGCGGCGGTACTGATCGTGAAGCGCGCGTAGATCTAGTTGGCTTCCATTTTCGGCACGGATGCGCTCCATGATAGATGTTAACGGCTGGGAAAGGGCCATGAAATCGGCCGTGGCAGTGGCAGGGATGTCGTCCTGGTCCCGTCGGGATAAGGCATCAGCTACGGTATTTGAACTCCCTGGTTTGTAAACAATCCGGAATTGGTACCCCAAAAGTTTACGGACATAGAATTGCTGATCCGGTGTCTGGATTACCTGCTGCAACAGTTCCTTCAAGCTACGTTGGTCCGTACGAATAAGAAATTCCCTCCCAAGAAGGTACTGGCACCATTTTTGGACGGCTTCGACAATGGCGTAAAGCTCCTTATGATACGTGGATGCCGCCCGTCGGCGTGGACCCAATTTTTTGCTAAAATAAGCAATCGGCTGTTCTTTTTGGAGGAGGACCGCACCCACACCAACGTCAGATGCATCGGTATCAACCACGAACATAAGGGAAAAATCAGGCAGCCGTAAGAGTGGGGTAGTGCTGAGGGCCGATTTCATGTTTTCAAAGGCCGTGGATGCCACATCGGACCAACAGAATGAATCTTTCTTGAGGAGATCCGTCAATGGGGCTGCTAGTTGTGCATAATGCCCGATAAATCGGCGATAATATCCTGTCAAGCCCAAAAACCCCCTTAACTGTTTGATAGTGGTGGGCTGAGGCCACGCTGCCATTGCCTCAATCTTTGCGCCGTCCGCCTGGAGGTGCCCGTCACCAATAATATGGCCCAAATACTCGATGGAAGTGGCGCCGAAAGAACATTTGGACAGTTTGACGAAGAACTTGTGTGAGAGTAATAGCTCAAGAACAGCTTCAAGATGACGGCTATGGATGTCCAGAGAGGGACTGTAAACCAATATATCATCAAAAAAAACGATGACAAATTTCCGTAAATAGAGTGCAAATACCCGATTCATGCAAGCTTGAAACGTAGACGGAGCATTCGTCAACCCAAACGGCATTACCCGGAACTCATAGTGACCCTCGTGAGTGCGAAAAGCCGTTTTGTAAATATCCCGCTCGTGCATGCGAATCTGATGATATCCCGAACGAAGATCCAACTTTGTGAAATAGCGTGCAGAGCCAAGTTCATCAAACAGTTCATCGGCCGTTGGGATTGGAAAGTGATCGGGTACGGTGACTGCATTAAGGGCGCGATAATCCATGTAGAAACGGTATGTGCCGTCCTTCTTTTTGACTAATAACACCGGTGAGGAGAACGGGCTCCGACTAGGCTGAATCAGCTCGGCCTCAAGCATCTCTCGGACCATTCGTTCAATCTCATTTTTTTGAAAGTGTGGGTATCTGTAGGGCCGGACATTAACTGGAGACGTTCCCGGGTGTAGAAAAATCCGATGGTCCTGTCCACGCCGGGGTGGCAGATCTGTGGGTATGCCAAAAACAGCCTTGTAACGCTGCAGGACGGTGTGAAGCACGGCAGGCAGGTCCTTCGGCCAAAGCAGTGGTTCGGCCTCCCCTGTGACAGCGGGAACTTGGGTTATTTCAAAGCATTCGGCAACCTCCTGATGGACCTGCAAGAGCTGAAAATGGTGTAAGGAAATTGGGCGGGGCATGGGTGTGCCGCCGTTCAAGGTTACCCGAGATCCCTTCCATAAAAACTCCATCGTAAGGTGGGCATAGTCGTGGGTGACTTTACCCAATAATTGAAGCCATTGTACGCCGAGCACGACATCGGGCCCATGAATAGGAAGCACATAAAGGTCATCCGTGAAGGTTGTGCCCTGTAAAAGAAGAGAAACATTACAGCACTGACGATCGCAAAGGAGGGACGCCCCATTGCCAACATATACGCGGAAGGCTGGTACATCCGAGATAGGCAAACATAGGCGTTCAGCCACAGTGGGCTGGACGAAATTGTGGGTGCTGCCTCCGTCAATAAGAACGTCCACAACCCCTTCGGAAATCACTCCGGATAGGCGTAGGGAGCGCGGGGTGAGTGGTCCTGCCAGACTGTGTAGACTCGAGACGTCAGGTGTAACGACGTTAGAATCTAGATCCTCTGGTGGGGAAGTCTCGTCCCCCTCGTCATCCTCCAACAGTAAAAGAAAGCGGCCGCAGCGATGCCCCTTAACCCACTTCTCGTCACAATTATAGCACAAGCCCTTAGCATCGCGGTCCTTTTTTCAGCATAAGTGAGCCGGCGGATAAGGTGGGTTGGGTGTTGTTTGTTGTCGATGGCGCCGGTTGGCGTGGGCAGCAGTGGCGTGGCCGAAGGAGTAGATGGAGCTTTCGGCGGAGGCCATGCTCCCTGACGGTGTGGAACCCGTGATTGCAACGCGGTAGCCCAAGCTGCATGCTTCGCCTCCAACTCTCGCGCCAGGGCAAAGGACATCGAAAGAGAGGCGGGCTTCTGCAACAGAATCTCGTGTTGTAGGTGTGGCTTCAACCCCGCATGGAAAAGGGACTGGAGATTAGATTCATCCACACCAGTGACATGCACCAAAATTTTTTCGAATGCCTGCTGGTAGTCAAGGACCGTTCCGGACTGCTGCACTTTGGACAAGAGGCCGAGATAGTCAACATAATTTAAAGGGTCGAAGCGGAGTTTAAATTTGGTGACAAAATCCGCCCAAGAATCCAACAGGTGATTGCGCTGGCGCTAACGAAACCAGTCTAAAGCCGGCCCTTCTAACATCAAACATACAGCCGATAAACGGTTCTCCTCTGGTACTGCGTAGAAAACAAAGTACTCGTGCGCCTTAAATAACCAACCCAAAGGGTCGGTACCATCACACTTTGGCATATCGAGTTTGAGTTTCGTCATCGGATTCACCTGACCATGATCATGAGGCTGCCGAGCATCGCGCCGGGGCTTGTCGGCCAGGGTTTCTGCACGTAAGGTTCCCAAATCAAGCTGCACCTGTTGGACAGTATGGTGCAGTTGCTGGAGTGCCCTACTGAGTTGATCATCAATTTGCTCCTGAAACTCCCGAAGGCAGGCGGCCGTGATTGGCGTTGACGAATCGGCGGCCATGAGATCGAAGCAATGAGAGCACCAGTGATAAGGTTGTTCACGGAGGGAAACTCGGAGTGTTCCCAGACTCCTTGTGGTTCGCCGGAAGAACACCACAAGCTGAAACGCTACACCTCCGAAGGAGACGCGCGGCTAGGGGAAAGGAAGAACGAGACAAAGGTTTAAGGGTTTTTAGGGTTTTGTTTATTGATGATCTCTCATGGGATGTATACCTCTCTTTATATAAGGAAACCCTAATCCTAATTATCTATGTTTTCTACCCTGACGGTTCAAAAAAAGCGACGAGGTAAAGAACCGTAAAGAAACCCTCGAAGGAGCTTATAATTCGCTCACCTAGAAAAATCTACGTACAAGTAAATAAATAAATAATAATAATAAAGAGGATAATTTAAATGGAGCCCATGTCATACTCATGTTGCCAACTCGGCGGACGTCGAACCCGATTACTTCGACGGGTCCCCGAGTCTTGCACGTGGTGAACCTCCCGCTCCGAATCCGTATCAAAAGATAATCCAAAATCCCTTACGATTACTTCCGTATCAATCCGGACAATATATACATACATACATACATACATACATACATACATACATACATACATACATACATACATACATACATACATACATACATACATACATACATACATACATAACATACATACATACATACATACATACATACATACATACATACATACATACATACATACATACCATACATACATACATACATACATACATACATACATACATACATACATACATACATACATACATACATACATACATACATACATACATACATACATACATACATACATACATACATACATATACTATATATATATATATATATATATATATATATATATAAAGTTCTGGTGAGAATGTGATCTTGGAGAGAAATGCGAATGAATCTAGTGCTTTAGATTGTAAAATCTAAGGGTCAGGATTGCATCAAAATTAGATGCACCAAAATGGTTTAAAAATACATCACGCTGAAATGTATCAAAATCCTTTGAAAATGCACTATCTCAAAATCTGAGCCGCACGATGCATCAAATCCAACGGCTAGATTTTATTCTCATTTCTTTCCACAAGGTGCATTCTCACGAGAACCGGCCTATATATATATATATATATATATATATATATATATATATATATATATATATATATATATATATATATATATATATATATATATATATATCTGTGTGTGTGTGTATGTATATAGACACACACACAGATATACACACAGAGAGAGAGAGAGAGAAAGTACCTGAATTCCAAAAGTGATGCTCCTTGACTAATAGAGGAAGTGCAGTTTTAGCCAATTTCAAATCGCCCGTCCGGTTATATATATCAATAATCATTGAACTCAATAGAGGAGGCTGGCTGCACATACAATAAAAAATACCACTCCAATATATAGGCCAAAAGACTAATTAATAAATTAAAACCCAAATGCTAAATACGACAAACATAATATTTTGAAATGGAGAAGATAAGTATATGTACAAAATTCAACTATTTAATTGAAATTACTCTGAAAATTAAAATAAAATTTATTTAAAGATTAAAGTCAGCACATGACTTACCTGCGGTTGGTATAGTAAGCTCGTGCACCATTAAGAACAAAACCATACTTTTCAATGAGAGATAAAAGATTATAAACAATTCCTTTTGCAGTTTCGTACATTTTGCTGGCTAGCAACCCCCTGCATTGCAAACAATTTTTCAGAATCATGAAGATTATGAAGAATAATAATTAGTATAATAATGTTAAGGAAAGAATTAGTTTGATACTATTGTTTGTTTCCTTAGAAAATATTGTAATTATAGAAGTTTGTTTTCTTGTACAATTGCTTTTCTTTTTGATAGAGTTCCCAATCAATTATGGGTTCCATTATATATATATATATATATATATATATATATATATATATATATATATATATATATATATATATATATATATATATATATATATATATATATATATATATATATATATTTTAATATAATGAACGGTCGGTTACAAGCAGGGGGCCCGAGGCCCGTTAACCTCGTGACTACCCCGGGGCCCGTTAACACCCGAGATAGATAGCCCACTATAGAAAGCCCAAAGTAAGCCCAATCTAAAGCCCAGCCCCATAAGCCCAAATCTACTTCCCAGGGGGTCACCCATCATTTTTGCTACTCCCATGCCAGCACGCTTAACTCTTTAAAATTCCTCCAAATTTGCATCTTCTGGGGATCGAACCCGGGTGGTGTGGTTCGCCAATCAACCCTGTGTGTGTGTGTGTGTGTGTGTGTGTGTGTGTGTGTGTGTATATATATATATATTCATCTTTCTATACAAAGTTCTCCAAGAAATACAAGCAAAATATTTTTACAAACCTTTCATGGTATCAGAGCTTAAGATGTGCCAAAATTTTGAACGTGATATAGCCGATTCAGGGCAGCGATCGACATGGCTAATAAAACGTCAAAAATGTCGGCAAAAAGGTTGACTTCAGTGAAGGATTGGATGCTCCTCAGCAACAAACGATCTCACCATATGTTCTTTACGCCAAAGAAAATCCAGGTTTGATTATCACTCAAGTTACTTTGAAGGGAGAAAGTTTTGAAGAGTGGGCACGTGCCATACGCACGGATCTTTAAGCTTGAAAGAAAATGTTGGTTTGTTGATGGCTCAACTCCGAAGCCACTAGAGGACTCTAGTGATCTTGATGATTGGTGGACCAATAGTTCTCTTCTTGTCTCATGGATCCGAAACACGATTGAACCGTCTCTCAGAACTATGATCTAACATATGGAGATGGCCAGTGAATTGTGGGATGATTTTAAGGCATAATTTTCGGTGGTGAACGACCCTTGAATCCAACAAATATAAAGGGAGCTCATGGCAGGTGATCAACATGGATTGAGTATCGTGACTTACTATGGAAAATTGAAGAAATTCGGGGATGTTCTCAATGATATTGATCCTTTTCCTATTTGTACGTGTAATATCACGTGACTTGTTCACGTGTAATATTGCTCAGGAGCTGGAGAAATAACGGGACGAAGAAAAAGTTCATCAATTCCTATTGGGTCTTGATGATGCCATGTTTGGACACCTTCGTTCCAACATTCTGATTAAAGAACCATTTCCTTCAATAGATTACGTTTATCGGATCTTGACACGAGAGGAAACAACAAAGTCCTCCCATGTACGAGATTGGCCAAAGAGTAGTGTGTTTGCTGTTTGGTCTGATGGATCAGGTGATAAATCAGTGACATGCACCTATTGTAAACGGATTGGGCATGATAAAGAGACGTGCTTTTAGTTGATTGGTTACCCCGAGGGCTAGGGTGCTTGCGGTAAGATTAGAGGATGTCTTGTTCGTGGTCGCGATCGTGCTAATGTTGGTGGCCGAGGGACAGGTGCAATGTAACACCCCACCCTGGATGACCCAAGTCATCCAGACCAGAGTGCTAGTAAAATCGGGCTACTTTGTAAAATATCATTTTTTTGGAAATACTCTTTTTGAAATCTAAAGAGAATTTAAAAAAAACGTTTTCCACGTAAACTTAAGGTAAAAACATCCACAGTTAATACAACCTTACTTTGGGTTCAAGCCCACTAAAAAAACAAAGTAAAATTTAGTTCGACATTTTATTCATTATTAAATATTAAATAAGAACTTCTTTGGTACGGCCTCCGCGTCCAAGCTTTCCTCCTCAGCAGTCGTTTACCTTGCTAGTATCTGCGTGCAGTTAAAGAAAACTACACGCTCAGCAAAGCTGAGTGGCAAATAACCAATAGACATATATGACATGTAAACATATTTTTGAGCATTTTAGGTTATTCATGTTTTATGAGCCTTTTTGCATAATTACAAATCATTGAGTAAATAATCTCACTTTGAGAAGTTACTTGGGGACATTTAGAAAATACTTGACCTACTAGGTTAACCACAGATTAGAAACTAAGCCGTGACTAGGCTGGAACACCGCACTAGTCAAATCGTAGTTTTACTTCGGATACCTCCCCGTGACCTCGTGTCCGGTAATCAGAAGTGAACCCTAGACCCATGGGGTCATCGTTGGGTTCTCGTGCGTACGTTGTGGTATGATTATTCATAGGCTCATCCACATGGACACGGTCCGTCCTTCAAACATGTGGTTTGACCCACTTGATGAAACGTGACAATACCTGGTCAGGGTACGTCATTAAAAGAACTTTAACGTTTTTACTTCGTCTACTAACTATTTGGTTAACGCTAATATGGTCATTAACAAAATACACTTTTGATAACTTCAACCATAAACACTTTCAAAATCCTTAGTCGGTGTGCGTCCCCTTGTGTCCAAAACGTTTAGTTGTCGCCAAACCAATAAAACATCACTCAAATTTTAAGTGAATAAACATTTTCAAGTCAAAATCTGAAAATGAACTACAACTATAAGTTTTCAAATATACGTATGTATACTCACCCTTTATATACATATAAAATCAATTGTACTAAGTTCTAAATTTTACTGTTTTACCACTGTAATCACTCTTTTAACTCTAATTGCTAAGTTGTAAACCTATTTATTTACTATGTTTGGCCTTTACTTGTAAACATTATATTTTTTTAATACCAAAAGAAATAGATAAAATCACTTATTTATTTCTTTTAGCTTCGGCCATAAATACAAATAACGCTACTTATTAATTGTCAGTATTATTATTAATCCTATTTTCATTATATGCTCGGTCAATAATCATCACAACACAAAAAAATATAGATCCTTAATTTTTTTCCCTTATATTACCCAATTTGATATTTTGAACCTACATATCAATTTTCCCTTTCTTTTACATTTTTTTACAATGAGCCGAATTGAGAGAAGGGAAAAAATGACTTCATCATTACTTTCTTCTAACACAAAACTATGGTATAGTTTTTTTTCACCTTTTTTTTATGGATTACGTTTCTCCTGTTTTTTTTTTCAAAGGTAGGCTAATACGGATATTTTGTTTGATGCTTAACTTTGTATTCTTTTTTTTCTTTAATTTATAACAATTGATAGATTTGGATTACAAAAAGAAAATAAAATAAAATACACAAAAATATATCAACATAAAATATATGTCTAAAAGTTGGGGTCAACGGCACACCTTCGATATTGGTTAGACAAAACACTAGCTTGATGATGTTGACGGAATGATTTCATGACGACATCTCCCACGTCGATCTCCACCTTGACTATACCGCAAACCATTTTTACACACCCATCAAACCTTTTTTTTGTTGTTTTTTTTTTTAATTTTACCCTCAAGTGGCTATGAGTTTCTCTTCCTAAGGGTCCCTATTTATAAGAAGGAAAGAAAGTTCTAGAGAATGAATGGGAAGTGAAGGGTTGCACAATAAACTAAAGAATTTAGTAAATTTTATTAAATAATACTCCCTCCGTTTGGAAAAACACTTCCCATTTGGATTTGGGGCAAAAATAAGGAAATGTTAAATTATAGTTGATTTCCAATTTTGCCCTGATGTGATGGGTAAAAGTAAGATGTGATGGATAGATTATTAGAGAAAAAGTATGATGTGATAGGTAGGGTATGAAAAAGTAAGGGTAAAAGTGATTTTTTAATAGAAAAGGGAAGTGTTTTGTTGGAAGTGGAAAAAATGAAAGAGGAAGTGTTTTTGAGAACGGAGGGAGTATATTATTACTAATGTCATAATTGTTGAAGTAAATTTTGTAACCCCATTGTTAAAGATGGTGAAGAGACGTGATTTTGAGAAGGAAATCCAAGGGTTTCTTGCTCCGTTTGTTTAGAATTATGTGTCTGATTTCCACAGTTTCATTTATTAAATATTCCCAGAAAAATATAAAATTTATACCGTTAAGTTCCATATTTTTCACACATCATTTTAACATAATTTGTTTATCAAGAAAATAGGTTCACTTGAACAAACAATATTATTCAGATAGTAGAGAACAAAAACTAATTTTATTCCCTTTCACTTTATTCTATTTTTTCCATCTCCACTAGTAATTAATCACTTAAAATTTAAATTCCAAATTGATTGTTTTTTTAGATAAATAAAAGTAACATTTTTTTTTAAATACTACTCATTTCTTTGTACTAGAAGATTAAAATTTCTAGGTCAGTTTTCAGGGCGTTACATGTAACCTCTCACACATTACACCCAATAGCAACAACTACCACGGAAAGCAGTGGACAAGGAGTTTCCGAGGCGATGTCGAACCTCACAGCTGAACAGTGGGACACTTTTCGAGCAATGTTGGCTCCCCTTAGAGATGGGCCTCTAGAAAAATTATCAGGTATTCCTTTTACCAAAACTTGGATAATTGATACTGGGCTACAAACCATATGACTAGAAATCTGTGTAGTTTATTTGATGTATATGATATGCCTGAATGTTGGATTAGATCACCATATGGAAAATGTGTAGCTGCAACTACGGCCAGTAAAGTTGGTCTAAATAATATCGTGGTTTGATTCATGTGTTGTTTGTACCTAATTTGAGTTGTTCATTACTCTTTGTCTCTTAGTTGATAACAGAGGCTAACTGGTTGGTAAAATTCGATGGATCATTGTGTGTGTTACAGGACCGTGCCACGATGCAGGTGATTGGTGCGTGTAGACAAAGTGATAGGCTATACCACTTTCAGCAAGAAAAGATGATAGGACTCTGTCATCTGTAAAATAATGTCTATTTGACTTATGGCATAAACGACTTGGGCATCCGTATACCAAAGTGTTATCTTTATTTCCTCTAGCTAGAATTAGTGGTGATAGTACTTTGAATAAAGAACCATGTGGTATTTTTTGTGTGCGAAACAGTCTTGTGCTAGTTTTCCACTAAGCAGTAATAAACCTACTCATTTGTTTCAACTTGTGCACATTGATTTTTGGGGTCCATATAGGACACCGAGTATGGATGGTGTTAAGTATTTTCTTACCTCTATTTTACTAAATGGAAAAATCCCTTACAAATTGATGTTTGGGAGCATTCCAATGGTCTGTCATATACATGTGTTTTGTTTTCTATGTTATATTCAGAATCAAGATCGCCATGGAGATAAATTTGACACTCATAGCAAGCAAGTAGTTTTTGTTGGGTGCTCTTACAGCAAGAAGGGATGGCGCATTTTCTTTCTTGACACCGGAAAATTTATAATTTTTTGTGACGTCATTTTGTGTGAGAATGTTTTTCCATTTCAAGAAACTGTGTCACAACCTGTAAATATGATCAATCAAGACAAGGCCATACTTGATGATGAAGGAGTTAGTTGATGATTCCAGCTTGCGGGGGTTTGTCGTCGGCCTCATTGCCCCAGCCGCTGGACGTGACCTCGCCAACATCACCAACCTTTGTCCAAACGCGGGTGAGTACTGAGGCTGTGACTACGCCAGCATCCTCGACAGCGGCGCAGTCGTCGGACAGTAGTGACAGTAATCCTATATCTAACGACAACCCCATGACTAATGGGATCGATATCACCAGTGCTTCAGCCGAGTTCACCTTTGATGATACATAGTTGGGACGTGGTCATTGTCATAAGACTAGCAATGTTTGTCTACAGGGTTATGTGAGGAATATCGCGGTCAAGGAGCACTCCTCGTGTAAGTATCCATTGACTAAAATTATTGCCTACTTGAAGTTCTCTGATCATCACATGAGTTACTTGGCTGCAGTGGATTCCTCCATCGAACCACAATTCTATAAAGATGTTGTTAAATCTCCTTTTTGGTGTAAGGCAATGGTGGACGAAATAAATGCATTGGAAAAGAATAAAACTTGGCGGCTGGTTCCCTTACCGCGTCATAAAATGGCTTTGGGATGTAAGTGGGTTTACCATATTAAGCGGAAAGTAGATGGTTCCGTTGAACACTACAAAGCACAAATTGTTATCCTCGGAAATCGACAGGTGGAGGGAATTGACTATACAGAGACATTTCCTCTTGTGGTTAAACTCACTACAATTCGTGTTTTTTATCTGTGGTTGCGATATGCAATTGAGAACTTCATCAAATGGACGTTCATAACGCTTTTCTACAAGGTGACTTGTTGGAAAAGTTTATATGAAGCCTCTGCCTGGGTTTCCGCTGATTGCTTCGAATATGGTGTGCAAACTTCAGAAAGCTTTTTATGGGCTGCAGAAAGCCCCACGTGGTTGGTTTTCAAAATTGTCTAGAGCTCTGTGTGAGTATGGATTTCAACAATCTTATTTCGATTATTCACTTTTTTCTTATGTTCTTCCTAGATCTGTTGTTCATGTTTGTTGTATGTTGACGATTTGGTTATCACTCGGAATGGCTCTCTTCAAATTACTCGAAGCAAGAACTATTTGTCTGAGTGTTTTCATATGAAGGACTTGGGTGTTTTAAAAGATTTTTTGGTGTCGAAGTGGCACAAAATCCTTCACGCATTTTTCTCACACAATGCAAGTATACTTTGGATATCGTCACTGAAACTGAACTTCTTGGATCTCGCCCGTTGGGTGCAATGATGGAACCAAATTAAAAGCTTGCCCTTGCATCGGGCCCTTTCCTCGATGATCCATGTTCTTATTATCATTTAGTTGGGCAACTGGTTTATTTGTCTGCGACTCGTCGTGATCATTGGCAAGCTTCTTTGGGGGTTGTTTGTTATCTTAAAGGGACACCTAGTCATGGTATTTTGATGCGTTCTGATAGTTCTCTTCAATTGACAGGTTGGTGTAATTCTGGTTGGGTTGCTCACCCGCTTACTCGCCGCTCTCTGACAGATTGGTTTGTTCAGTTAGGTGTCTCTCCTATTTCTTAGAATACCAAGAAACAACCTATAGTGGCTAGATCGTCTGCTGAAGCCGAATACTGCTCTATGGCGGTTCTTACCTGTGAACTCAAGTGGCTTCGTGGTGTACTTTGAATCTTTGGCATTTTCCACACTACTCCGATGAAGGTATACTGTGACAGTACTACTGCCCTTCATATTGTTGCGAATCTTGTGTTTCATGAACGAACTAAATACATCGAGATAGACTGTCATTTTGTTCGAGAAGAATTATTGTGTAGTGTTACTTGCACGTCTATCTCATGTCTCCACCAACGATCAATGTGCTGATATTTTTGCAAAGGCTCTGAGCAAGGGACATTTGGACTCTATATTTCCCAAGTTGGGCATTTGTGTGTTACACACTCCAACTTGAGGGGGTTGTTAAGGAAAGAATTAGTTTGATACTATTATTTATTTCCTTCCATAGATTAATATTGTAATTATTAGAGTTTGTTTTCTTGTAGAATTGCTTTCCTTTTTGGTAGAGTTCCCAATCAATTATGGGTTAATTTCCTATATATATATATATATATATATATATATATATATATTCATCTTTCTATACAAATTTCTCCAACAAATACAAGCCAAATATTTCCACCAACCTTTCATATAATTAAATAACATTAGATTATGTATGAGTATATGCAGCTCCATTTTCTAATCTTTCTATTTTTGATTTTCCAAAAGCACATTAGGTTCATCCCAAAATAAGGTTCTTGTTGCGATTTACAATGTTTGACTGAAGTTATTTTCAAATCAATATAAAAAATTGGTGAAAATTTAAAAAACAAGATGTATTACATATTTTAATAACTCTACGATGTTTTTTAACACTAATAAGTACTCGTATATTCCAATTATATGTTATATACTACCTCCGTCCCACTCACTTTATCCACTTTTGACTTTTGAAACTGTTCATCTAAGTACTTTGACTCATCAAATTCTCTCAATGTGTAAGTCTAAATATCGTCATGTGTGATTTTGTTTGATTTGTCTTAACATATAGATAGATTATTAATATATAATTTCTATAATTTTTTAATATACAAATTACAAGATAAAATGGATTAAGAAAGTGCATTGGATGGTGTGCCAAAAGGTAAGTGGACAAAAAGAGTGGGACGGAGGGAGTATTACTTAACTTCCATAGATATTCAAACGTCTAACCTCTCATTTGGATGAGCCACCATGATGTCAAGTCTTTGGCACTCTTATGTGTCTGTGTCAAAACTAATAATTACTCTGTCTATTAAAAAAAATTCTTATTTCCTTTTTCAGAAGATTCTAAATAAGTCTCTTTTTTTAATGAAAAATTTTGAATGAATTACAATATTTTATTTTTCTCTGCATTACTCTCAACCACACATATTTACTTTTTTAAACTTTATTTCAAATTAAACTGAAAATTGTGTTTGTGACGGAGAGAGAATAATTAAACTATGGGGCCCAAGGGTGAGGAAGTGTTCATTTAAAATCCAAATTCGGAGTTAGAGACAAAACTTCTAACCTTTTGAAATTATTTATTTATAAATTGGTACATCAATAAAAATAAAAATTACATATTAAAAAGTTACGTTAAAAATTTTACAAAATAAGATGTGACAAGAACATTTTATTTTATCAATTACGGAGTAACCAAAGAAAATACATAAATAAGTAAAAATTGTCAAAAACTGAGAGAAAAAATTATACTCCCTTCGTCCCAAAAAGATTTACACGTTTTGACTAAAGTTGAAATTAAATGAGGGATAATTTTGTGTTGACTTTTTAAAAATACCCTTGATGTGATGGGTAAAAGTAGGATGTGATGTGTAGATTATTAGAAAAAAAGTATGATGTGATAGGTAGGGTTTGAAAAAGTAAAGGGTAAAGTGATTTTTAATAGAAATGAGTAGGAGATTGTGGGACACAATTTTTTTGAAAGATGTAAATCTTTTTGGGACGGAGGGAGTATAATCTATTTCAAAACGAAAGGAGTATATGTCACAAAAAAAATTAATAAAAAAAATTAACATTTGTAAAAAAAATCTTATCATTTTCTTTCCCTTTCCCTTTCTTCTCCTTTTTTTCCTTTCACCTTTTCTTTTCTTTGTTCTTTTTTTCGCTCTTTTCTATTCTCTCTTCTTCTTTCCTCTCCATCCCCACTCTAATCACTCCCCCTACTTTCCACATCATTTTTTCTCATACAATCATCTCCCACTAAAGTTACTTTAAGATCCTTCCTCTAAATTAAAAAGTGAAATTTGCACTAAATATGACTAAAACATATGTCATTTCTCAATGTAGGACATAAAACCTTTTTATTTTCTAAATATGACTTAATAATGTCTGTTGAGAGGAATAATGTCCAGTTATGAACATTTAGTTGAATAATACTCCCTCCGTCCAAAAATAAACTTTACATTGCGTGTTACGATGTTTGACTGAAGTTATTTTCAAATCATTTTATATGAAAAATGGTGTAGAATTGAAAAATAAAAATTACATATTAAAAAACTATATCAAAATATCTACAAAACTAGAGGTGACATTACTATATTATTTTATCAAATAGGTGACGAAAATAGGCCAACAAAGTGAATAAAGTTTGACCCTATGAATAGTGAACGTAAAGTTTATTTGTGGACGGAGGGAGTAACTAATTGATAATGACCAAAGGTCTTACATTGGGAAATAAAAACATATGGTCTTATATTGAGAAAGTCATTATGCTTTAGTCAAATTTCTCAATTAAAAATAGTAGAATCTCACGGAGTAATAAAGTTAAGATTATTGGTGTTTATATTGCTAAAACATTTTTATTTTGAGTAAATGCTAGGGGTACACCAAAAGGTGTACACCAAGTGTACACCACCATCTTTTCCTCCACATATTTTTATTTACTTATTCTTTTTGAACTTTTTTGCCTTTTTTAGTGGACAAGGAGGGAGTGTGTGATATTTGGGGTACACCTTTGGTGTACCCCTAGCATTTTTCTTTTATTTTTGTCATTTATAGATTCGTTGAGTTGTGCTATTGTCTCAAGCATTTTAAATGAGCACATAATTGGATTTTTGTTAGACAGATGAGTAATAAAGAAAAGTTAAATATGGCTTCAATATAATCAAGCTATATATGCAAGGAAACGAACCTGATAACCCAGTAAGAATCCCAGTAGTAAACCTCCTGGAACCGGGAACCGGGAATGATAACCGGGTTCTCCAAAGGCAGCAACGTATGCAGCTCCGGATTCTTCCGAACCGCCTCCCCAACCTTCCTACTCAGCTTCTTCCAAAGCGAATGGATCTCCAAACCCCATTTCCGAACCTCCAGTTCCTCAACCCCAGGCAAGAACCCCTCCGGTTCGGGCACGAAGTCAGCCGGCTCGGAGTACTCCAAGTCGTGTTCGGGGCCGACCAGACGGTCCGATACAAACTTCTCCAGCTCGGCTCTGGTCATCGAACCGTTCAGCCGGCCGAAAAGAGCTTCGGTCTCGGACAGGGGTTGCTTCAGGCCCAAGTCAACGTATTTCTTCGGGTCGAACCCTTCGGGCCCGTAGGCCCGAAGTGCGGCCTCTTGGACCTTCTCTAGAAACGACACCAACGGGTCCGGTTTGACTACCGGCCCGTGGTCGTCGCAGATTGACGTTGTCAAGGGACTGTTCATGGCGGCCATTGTTGCGAGGACGATAATGAAGCTTTTCGCTATCAGGGGATGTGAAGAATTCGCCTGTTTTAATGAGAGCTTAACCATTTTTGAAGCCAAAGTACACCGCATTGATTTTCTGTAGCACGCTTTGACTAGAAACATATATAAAGACAGAAAATTATTTTTGACATTCTCGTTTATAAAATATTTTGATTATTACCGAGTAATATTTATACATGGATGTAATTTATAAAATTTTGATATTCCAAAACTACATTCTAAAAAAAACTATTGCTATTACAACTATATCGAAACACAATGGATTACATTTATAAGTTTGTAAATTTTGATCAAGAAAAGTCAAATGAATATATTAAATCTGGATGGATAGTGTATTTTATTAAATTTAAATGAAATCTTTCAATTTCTATGTTAAATAATTATAATATTATTCGTTATAATTTATAAAATTAACCATTACTTCATTTATATTTTCATCACATTTTTTTAATTCATTAAAATTTATTTAAACTTTATATTTTAAAAATACTTCCTCCGTATTAAAACTTTCTGTCCAATTCGGTTTACGAGTTTTGACTGAAATTATTTTTAATTTAATATATTTAATCATAAGTGTAAAATTAAAAAATAAAAATTATATTTTAAAAGCTACATTAAAAGTTTTAAAAAACGAGAGATGTCATGATTATATTATTTTATAAAATAACTAACAAAAATAGAGAAAGAAAATGATTAAAATTTGACCATAAAAATATGAGAAAAATTTAAAAGTATACTAAAATAGGAGTTCTATGTTTCGAGACTCTAAGTACATCGAGTTTGCTCTATTCATCTGATTTGATCTGGTTTTTATTAATGTTTGATCTGATTGTAGTTATATTTAAAGTTGTTTCTGACAAATTCTTGTACTATCTAATTTGATTTCAATAAAAATAAGTAACACGAATAAGTTAAAAAGAATAAATTATTTGTTTTGCTTTATCATTTGGAGTTATCACTATTTTCGTTGTCTGTGCCACAAATAATAATGTCATAATATCACAACAAGTCCAATGAGAGCATTTACAATATTTTATCTATATAATTGGTACTTCATATTCCTTCTAAGTTCTAACCACTGGCAAAAGCCCTCTTCGATCCAAACCCATTTCTTAATCTTTTTAATTTCATACTCCAAATTTAGTTGACTTTTGAATATAAAATATTTTATTTAAAAATCAACTAAATATAGAATATGAAATTTAAGAGATTAGAGGTGGGTTCAGGTCAAACCAAAAAGATAAAAGAATAAAAACAATCAATTTTTATATAAGAACATTTTAAATACTTCCATTGGGACAACATCCCTTGTTGGCAAAAGAAAAGGGGCTTATGCCTGCGACGAAATTTACACTCCTAAAGTGTCGCCTTTTGGAGATGGGGTTGGACTTATTGCCATAGTAGCATTTTTGTTTTAAAAGGTAGGAGTAATTCACTATTTTCAAAAAGAAAAAGATGGGAATTTCCCTTTATAAAAAACTACCTACATACTATTGACCGACCTTCCTTTCAAAGTCCTCAATTCTTGGTGTTAACATTTCTAAACGAAAAAATGCGTAACTCATATGTCCCCCACCTATTCCTTGTTCACATAAATTGTCAAGAAATTTTTAAAATAAATAAATAAATAAAAATCAAATAAATATGGGTGGTGGAGAATGAGGTGTTGTACATTTGGGGTACACCATTGATGTACTCATAGCATTGCTCTTTCTAAACACTCCGTGTTAAAGCATGTTACTAGTAGCGCCAGCATGAAAATGTAAAAAAATTAAATTGGTTCTATACAAAATTTATGTGTTAGGCTTTATTTTATTTGTTTCATAATACTTGTGCTTTAAATTAGTATTAGATTTGATTTTAATAACAAGTTTTATAACAATTTAAATATTAAAATATAAATTTATATTTAATTTATAGATATCAAGTGATTAGAATGATGAATATTAATAAGGCCCTAAAAGTTCGGTGGCCCTGTACAAGTGGCCACCTTACACACCCTCTGAACCACCCATGCTTACTAGTACTACCTTTTGTTAATAGCAAACTTATTTGTAATCTTTAGATAATTAGATTCATACTTATTTTGTAGACTTTGAGATAAAAAAGAGGATGAGCCCCATCCCCAAGGGGCCTCATAGATTCGCTCGGACAGTCACTGAGAAGAAGTAAAATGGACTTTAATCACAAATTGATGGCAGGGAGTGGGGCCCGCATCTAGTACTTGTAGAGGCCCTATGATTAGCATAAACGCATAGTTGCCTCTCAGTGCAGTTGTCAGGAATTGAACTCGGGTCAACCCCCTTGACACTTTTTGCCTTTGCCAATTGCGCTACGTCCACCGGCGAGCTTGATATAAAAAATTATTATATGCAGTGGATCTTAGGGCGTATGTTATGGGGCGTGAGGGATGGAATCACTACCTCCCTCACACCTTCTTCAAGCTCTTGCACGGCGCCGACTTCAAGTGAAGGGAGTGTGCCCCTCTTCGCGTCACCCACATCACTGGCATTGCCCCTTCCCTCCCTCTTTATTTCTTTTTTTCTTTTTTAATAATTTAACCAATAAAAATTCAACACATATTCATATCTTATCAATTTTTATCGCACTCGTCATAATACACATTTTTCATCACTCCACATCATATATCTTGACACCCCATCAAGCCATAACACATGACCTTATAAAAAGGAGATTCAAATATGAATTCATAAAAAATACTCCCTCCGTCCCATGAAACATGGGACATTTGCTTTTTAGAAGGAATTTAAGGGAGTGTATTTTGGTATTGAATTTCCAAAAATGTCCTTTGATGTGATGGGTAAAAGTATGATTTGATGGATAGATTATTAGTAAAAAGGTATGATGTGATAGTTAGGGTATGAAAAAGTAAGGGGTAAAAGTGACTTTTTAATAGAAATGAGAAGTGTTTTGTGGGACGGATAAAAAAAGAAAGGAGAAAGGTTTTATGGGACGGAGGGAGTATGTTAGAAGGTCCACATTTCAATTGTGGACTGTAAAACTAGACTAGTACAACTCTTTGTTGATTTTTTATCCATTTATATTTTGATACTCACTTCATTCTTTATTATGTGCCTAACTGTAGTGCGTGTCAAATATTTGACGAACTATATAAAAAAGGGAGAAGGACCAAAATAGTAATAAAATATAAGACATATCCTCAAAATAAGAGTTGAAACATAAACTCCCCTAAATAGGAGTAATTAACTTAATTAATCTAATGACTTAGACTTAAGGAGCGAAATAGAAGTAAAACATCTACCATGTACCAAAATAGAAGTTATATATTCATATTACAATGAAATTAAATACATTTTATCAATTAAATTTTTTTTAAAATTAGTTACAGCCCCTGCCGCACATGTCACTGACGCCACTCTTGCCGCCATCGTTGGTACTGTCGTTTCCGTCACTCCATCGCCATAATCTCTTGCTGCCATCGCTATTAAATGCGGCCACCATTTACCTTGTTGTTGCCACTAACACTGCCACGGTCGGCACTATCGTCGTCATCGCCACTGTTAGACAAGAATACTAATAGTACTTATTGTAGTATTGGTTATGGTAGTGTTTTATTGTTAGTCAGCTTCCTAATCCTATTTGTGGTAGATGTTGTATGTTAGTTAGTTTCCATTCTCTATTCCTAGTTGTGTTAGAAGTCTATCCCATATATATTCTATCATGTACTCAATAATTCAGGGAGCAATATTACTATTCCAATATTTCAACATGGTATCAGAGCCACCGCTCTTGGTGACCTAAAAAAAGTTATTTGCTCCCGCCGCCGCCGCCGGTAATTCCGGCGACGGCGGCTCCACCCTATTCACCTCTATTTTCTTTTTCTTCTCTATCCTCAAATCAACTTCTCCATTCAAATGAAAAAAAAGAAAAAAGACACATGTTGAAATCACACAAAAAAAAACTATCAAAGGAGGAACTTCTCTCTTGTTATCTCCATGGTTCTTCAAAAAAAACTCAACTCCTCACAAACTCTCTCAGATCATCCTATCTTCTCAAAAAAAAATTGTTGTTTCTCTCCAATTCACCATATCAAAATCTCAGACCCAAATTTTTTTTTTCCATCTCCAATTCTTAACCTACTTTTTCTCTCTAAAATCACTCATTCTAATCATCAACATCCATTCTCTTTCTCTTCTGTTGAACCAATAAAAATCCAAAGTAAATCAGCACAAAAGCAAAGCCAAGAGGGAAAGTAGTGAAAGAGGAAATAAGACCTCTACAACTCACCCCTTCAAAAAGGAAATAGGGCATTGCCCGGATCCAAGAAAAAGACAAAAAATGTCAAGGATCTTCAGTCAAACAGGCACCTCCAGTAGCCTTCTCTATTCTTCTTCGACGTCAGCAGCTACAAGCGCACGTCAACCTTCTCTCTTCTTCATCGACGTCAGCAACTACTAGCGCACGTCAATTTCTCTCTTCTCCAACGACGTTAGCAGCTACCAGTGCACGTCAGACTTCTCTCTTCTCCAATGATGTCAGCAGCCACCGGCGCGCGTCACACTTCTCTCTTTTTCAACGACGTGAGCAGCCACCGGCGCATGTCTGACTTCTCTTTTCTCAAAGTTTCCAATTTCCAGCTAGTGTCCAAGCTTCCTCTTGCTTCAACCAGAGTTCAGCTTGAGGGAGGATGTTAGACAAGAATACTAATAGTACTTATTGTAGTATTGGTTATGGTAGTGTTTTATTGTTAGTCAGCTTCCTAATCCTATTTGTGGTAGATGTTGTATGTTAGTTAGTTTCCATTCTCTATTCCTAGTTGTGTTAGAAGTCTATCCCATATATATTCTATCATGTACTCAATAATTCAGGGAGCAATATTACTATTCCAATATTTCAACAGCCACCACTATCTACCGCTCTCATGCCCATTTGTTGCGGATGCCGCCTCCATCCTATCGCCCCCATTTTCTGCTGTCAATGTCAGAATTTACTGCCATTGTCGCCACCATAATGCCATGATGTCACTGCTAAGGGAGAAAGCTTTCAATTCCAATACAATGTCAACCAAAGCCACAATGTCAAAGACGATAATGCATACCGACAAACCTGTCATTGCATAATGACGAACATGTTATTGCGTAATGCCAAACATGTCAATATAAAATGTAAAAAAGAAAGTGAAATGTCAAAATTGCCAACATACAATGTCAAATTTCTTATTATTATCACCAAATTTTGCTGAAATTGGGAGTAAAATTTAAACACAACTAATAGGAAAACAATCAAACAAAAAAAATTAAAAGGAAAAACAATCAAATACACAAAGAAAAGAAAAAACCAAACCATATCAATGCCTAATGAAGATACAATTTTTCGGAGAAAAAAAAAGATGAATGGGGTGGCCGTAAGGAGATATTTTTTTAATTAGAGAGAGGGAAGAGAGAAAGACATGGTGGGGTGGCCGTGAGGAGATGGACCAGAGAGAGAAGATATTAATTAGATATTTAATACTATTTTTTCTTTATTACTTAATTAATTACTCCTATTTAGAGGAGTTTAAGTTTGAATTCGATATTACATACTACCTCCGTCCCACAAAAAAGTTCCCATTTTGACCATAAATTAATCAAACTGTTGCACGCTTTGACCATAAATTAAATATAATCTAAATAAAGAAATGCTAAAAAAATTTGAGATATCAAAACTAGATCCTAAGATGAATCCAATTATATAAAATTTATTTCATAATTCAATATACTTTTCTCACAATTTGTAGTTAAAGCGTGTAAATATTTGACTAAATACTATTCAAAACGGGGACTTTTTTGTGAGACGGAGGAAGTATGTTTTACTCATATTTAGGGGGTTTTCTTTATAAAAAACATATATTGAATGAAAAGGAAGAGTTGTGCTTCCATATTGTTGTTAGATGTGTACCTTCTCATGCTTGTATGGCCCGACATGCATGAAGATTTTTTATTTTTTTCAAAGAGGTTAATTCATCTATGATATTTATATACTAAGATATATAAAATGAGCGTGGATCTTAAGAACATAGAAAAATTTGCCTACAAGGAAATACTATGACAATTGTAATAAAGAACATAATGTAATCAAACCTATTTTTTCTTTCAGGATTGACATTTTATTTTCATTTTAACTCCTATATTTGGAATAAAAATATAGAACTTTTATTTTTGTACATTTTTTATGTTTTACTCCTATTTTAGTCTTTTTATAAATTATTTTGACTTTCAAATTTTTTTATAAAAATTAGAAAAACAAAAAATAAAATTAAATTTTAAAATAAATAAGAGAAAAAATTGAAAATAAATGGAAAGGTGAGGGGTCTTATATAAAGTTAGATTAATAAAACATTCTATGTAACTATTTTATCCATACTTTTTAATATAGTATAAAATTTTGATATTTTCCTATTTTATCATTCATATTAATATACAAAAAAATTTCTTATTCATATTGAAAAGTTGAAAAAAATAATGAATGTGAATCGTAAAAATAGTGTGATGAAAAAAATTATAAACTATAGTTATGAACATTGATGGGAATTTCATCAAAGTACGAATTTGTTCAATGGCTTTCCACCTGACATTATCATATGCCTTCTGCAGGTCCAGTTTCATTAGAAGTCTAGGGGATATATTCTTCCTGTTGTAATTCCTTGCTAGTTCCTGACAAAGCAATACATTATGCACTAGTTCTCTACCATCCACAAAAGCACCTTGATTAAGGTTGATAATGGAGGGCAAAATCTTGTAATTCTTCCACATATAATTTTTGAAATGACCTTGTAGATTACATTACAACATGCTATGGGTCTCAGGTCACATTACAAATTAAATGAGCATAGGCAACATACAAAACTGCAACAATATTAAGGATGTTGTCAAAGACTATCTTTGGCAACAGTTTACACATGATGCTTTTAAGTTTGAATTATTTGTAAATGTTTTTGTAGTAACAACACAAAAATGGTTGCCAAATAGAATATAAGGCAACACAAAGTAGTTGTTGCTCAAGTGTGAAAAAAGAGGCCAGCGGGAAAGCTAAATTTTATTGGCGCGCATCCATTGAAAGAAAGGGGGCAAATACTTAAAATATACCATTCTCCCCATTTTGCAAGACAATTCTCCAAATTAAAAAGAAAATTGAGATGGGGAGTTAGGGTTCAACGATTCTCGCAAACAGTTTCTGATTCTCCTCAGCCGTCTCTTCTCCTACCATACCATCAAAGTGTTCGATTAGCTCTATCACAGGTCAGGATCGATTAGCTCTGTTTTTTTACAAATCGAAGCACCACCATATATCAATAGCTTGCTATTTCCAACTGAAATGTGTTTTGATTCCTTTATAATGTTTGGTTTCCAAATTAAATATTGGGGTATGAAGCAAGTTCTCTTGGTTGTTGTTGAACTTTTTTCCTTGTTGAGTATAATAAATTTATGTTTCCAGATTTGTATCTGAAGATGTAGATGTCTGGAAGAAAACAAGCACAACCTTCAACCAAATCACAAATGAATTGGATTGAATTTTGATTACATGTATTTTTTGCTTGGAATGAACAATTAAATTCATTTTTTCAATTTTATAATAGTACGGAATCAACACATCCACTTGCTAGTGTTTCATACTTAATGTTCAGCTTTATCTACATTCTATGGATTGGTTGCTTACCTAAGTTTCTAGGTTCAGTATAGAACCTTACTGCTACCATGTTCTGCTATGGACTGCTTGTTATAGAAGAATTTCATATAAGGTGTAAAATGGAGAGACAACATTGATTTAAAAAAACATATAATTAGTTTTGTTGTTTGAGAGTCCTTAAAAACAAAATATTCTTTTCTTAATTTTCTTGAATAGATCAACAATGGGAACGAAGAAAAAGAAACTGGATATGCTTGGAGCCACTGGACATCTAAATTTGCAAAGTTCGGATGTTTTAAAATTGACAATGTCAAGTTATGAGAAGCAAAGGCTAGAAAGGATAGAGCTTAATGCTGCAAAAATGAAAGCTTTAGGACTAGAGGAAAAAGCTAGGTTGCTTTTAAAGAGACATTCAGAGTTGAATAATCAGAAAAAATTACAAAACAAAAAAGGAAAGAAGGCATTGGAGGGAGCTGAAGAGCATAGACCTAATAACAATGTTCATGATGGGAAAGAACTAGATGCTTCAGATGCTATTATAGATGACAAGGATTTGAACAATGTCATACCCCAGACAATTGTGAGAAAGGTAGCTATCCTTGGCCTCTATATTATTTATATATGTTCATATATGCCTACTTTGTAATGATCATTACTTAACTGCATGATAACATGTATATGATATGTGATGTAATATTTACCTATTTTGATAGTCATATATTATTTGTGTATCTACATGTGTGGATATATGTCTTTTTCACACGATCATGCCTATCTTTGTTCTTATTTACGTCATTTCTTGTGCATTACAGAATTGAATGAAATGGAACACTTAAACAAAGATTGGATAGATGCACCCCAAAATACTGATGAGTTCATAAATGGCAGGGGCGGAGGGAAGGGGGGGGGGGGGGGCTGCCCAGGCACGTGCCCCCCCGGCGAGGTGCCGGCATAGAGATATTATTTACCGGTTGGTGGTAGGCTGCTCCGATCGGCCATGGAGGTGCCCTCCCAGGCCAGCTGCTTGTACAGTGGTTCAAAGATTCCAATCTTGTTCTCCGTTGTAGCGTGGTAGCATTTCTTCAGTGATATACTCCGTAAAACGACATCGTTTACCCTTCGATTAATAAATAAAGATATGGGCCTAAACGTTTAAGCGGACTAGTGTAAAAAAAGAGTATAAAATGGTACAGAATACTTGGTAGGCCTGTTTCACTTTTTAGTGAAGATTGATGATAAATTCATACTCCCTATTTTCTCATTTCTTCTCCCCCAATTTATTAGAGCTACCAGGTAAATTTTTGTATTTTTGAAATTATTTTCTTAAAAAATTAGTATAAAAATAAAAAATAAAATTTTACTCGTACATATTAAAAACTATGTCAATTCTATAAAGTAAGAGATAATAAAAATATTTTATTTTATTCAATAATCAATGAAAACACATTAATAAATAAAAGTATTGGTAAGAGAAAAAAAGGAGTAGTAATTTTATTGTTTATTTATTACTGGTATTTTTTTATTTTGTATGGGACATCCAATTATTTTGTTTTGTGTTTAAGTAATGATATAACTAGTACGGAATATTTTATGGGAAAAGGATTAAATTAGGACTAAAAAATTGAAATTATACCAAAATAGGATTTTTATGTTTTTATTCTCGAAATAGGACTTACATTATCAAACATGGTTATGTACATTACTAAAAAAATATAGTAATGTTCACATGTACAATCTCACATTACTACAGTGTGAAGTCCTATTTCAAGGAAAAAACGAAATTTATATTTTGGTACTTTTCATTTTGAATCGACCTTAAGAAAAAATCCGCCCCCAAACCCCGCTGTGTGCCCCCCGCTAGTAAGCTCCTGGCTCCGCCACTGATAAATGGTGTTAAGAGTTTTCTTGATTTTGCATTTGAGAATACAACCATAGATGTTGAAGATGATGATGAGCCTGAGATCTTGTGTCCTTGTACTAAATGTGTTAATCGTTATTGGTTTACCAGAGAGGTGGTCTATAATCATTTGATTGTCAATAGATTTAACCAAAGGTATAAGGTATGGAACTTCCATGGCGAGGGATTAACAGCGGGGATAAATAATAAACAGGGTGACACTTATGAAAATTCTAAAAATGACGATGATATGACTGCAATGATGAATGATATTTTCAGAAATTTAGTGGGCAAATCTTCTAGAGGAGATGGAGATCATCAAGGGCCTGATGGCATGTACTACCTGTAATTATGACACATGCTCCAGATATTTGAAATATAGTAAAAAAATGTGTTATATGGGGCATCGAAGATTTCTAGAGGAAACCCACCCTTCACGACGCAATAAAAGAGCTTTTGATGGAACCATAAAGACAAGGGCTCGACCTTGTTCCTGCTGAGTGTTACTTCAAAGTCCCACATCGGTGAGATAGGAAAATTGAGGAGGTATTGGAGCCTATAAATAAAGAGGAGATATAGGCTTCCATCACACAACACAATCCTTCAATCTATATAACTGTGTATTAGATTTTAGGTTGTGAGTGTCAAATATTGGAGAGGGTTTGTAATTTTTCCGTGCAAAAATTACTAATGAGATTTTATCCCAGAGGGGGTCGTGAAGTAGGTCTTGAGGTGCCGAACCACGTTAAAAATTGTGTGCTCTTTTTTTCTTTTTCTTTCCATTTGTTTGGAGTGGGGGCCTAACAAGTGGTATCGGAGCCAAGGTGCAGAGCCCGGGTGATCTAGTAATTATAATTCTTAGTATGCTCTGTGGTTGCAGCTTTGACTGATCTTCCACATCAGAAAAGAATTATTAATTACAGAGTTGCAGTCTAGGGAGGAAGGAGATAGAGCAAGGAGCAAGAGGAGGGAGTGCCACTTCAGCGGAGGAGGTGGTGGTCCAGTCAGCAGAGGTGGGTCCGTGAGTGCCACGTCAGCAGTTTTGTGGGTCCGAGTGCCACGTCATCATCCAGTCAGCACCACGTCAGCGAGTCCAGTCATCAGTGGGTCCCATTGCCACGTCAGCAGGTCCAGTCATTGTGTGGGTCCCGCTGGTGACTTTCGGAGAGAAGTTGGTTCTGACTAATTTTGACATCCTGAATCCATTTTTGAGGCCAGTTTCCTCAAATTTGGATTGTTTGGTATTGGTTGATTGCTGCTTGAGTGGAACTATGACTACCTTGAAGTTTGAAGTTCCGTTATTTGATGGAAGAGCGGACTTCATGTTGTGGCAATGCACGATTCAAGACTATTTGGTCCAGCAAGGTCTTGATTTAGCATTGCAAGATGAGAAGCCAAGTGATATGAAAGAATCAGAGTGGAGTACAATCCAGAAGAAGGCTGTCAGCACAATTCGGTTGGCACTGTCCCCACAGATTAAAGTGACAGTGCTGAAAGAGACATCACCAAAGAAGCTGTGGGAAACGTTGGAGAGCAAGTTTGCGTCGAAGACACTTACTAACCGGTTGATGATGAGGATGGACTTGTACTCACTAAAGATGGAAGAGGGAGGTAGCGTAATTGATCACATCAACAAGTTTAATGAGCAAGTATCAAGGCTGTTAAATGCAGGGGAGACTATCAAGGATGAAGAGCAAGGGCTGCTTCTACTGGCTTCACTACCAAAATCCTTTAAGCCGTTTGTGCAGTCAATGATAGCAGGAAGGACTACACTGCGACTAGATGAGGTGACGACTGCCTTGAAGGAGAGTCAAAGGATGATGGGAGGTGAAGAGTCTTCCGGGGATAGTCATTTACTAGCTGCTGTGAGTGTTGAGAAAGAGAGGAAGAAGAAGAGTGACCAACTTTGGAGAAGATCTCAGCTGAGAGACATGAGCACTGTTAGGTGCTATTATTGTGAAAAGTTGGGTCACACGAAAAACGTTTGTCCAGAACTCAAGGAGGACTTGCAGATCCTAAAGGAGAAGAAGAGCAAATCGAAGGAAGCTTCTTCCGCAAATGTGATCACTTATGAAGATGATCTCTTCTGAAGATAAGAGTACTGCTGGACAGAAGATTCTGCAGGATGGGAGTATCGCTGCAGAAATCGCAAATGATGTAGGACTTTGAATTAAGGGGAGATTTGTTGAGTGTTACTTCAAAGTCCCACATCGGTGGGATAGGAAAATTGAGGAGGTATTAGAGCCTATAAATAAAGAGGAGATATAGGCTTCCATCACACAACACAATCCTTCAATCTATATAACTGTGTATTAGATTTTAGGTTGTGAGTGTCAAATATTGGAGAGGGTTTGTAATTTTTCCGTGCAAAAATTACTAATGAGATTTTATCCTAGAGGGGGTCGTGGAGTAGGTCTTGAGGTGCCGAACCACGTTAAAAATTGTGTGCTCTTTTTTTCTTTTTCTTTCCATTTGTTTGGAGTGGGGGCCTAACAGTTCCTTGTCAGGATCTGAAATTGCAGCTGAGTTGGAGGGGTTTGAAAATGTGTTCGGGAAGAAAAAATCAATTTTCTTTGAGTTGCCATACTGGGAGACTAATTCCTTGCGACACAATCTGGATGTTATGCATATTGAGAAAAATATTTGTGACAGTAGCCTTGGAACATTACTTGATATCCATGGGAAAACAAAAGACCATCTAAATGCACGCCTTGATCTCCAAGATATGGGTATAAAGAAAGAGCTTCAACCAAAGAGATTAGGTGACAATAGACATGTCAAGCTTTCTAAAGCAAGCTTTTCGATGTCTCCTGAAGAAAAAAAAGTATTTTGTGATGTTATAAAAGGTGCAAAACTTCCGGATGGTTGTGCTTCAAATATATCCAGATCAGAGGCTACCATTGATTCACTGTTTGATTCTAAGAATGAGAAACGACGTCGACTACGCCTTTTTGGAAGAGGTGTTTCTTACACTTCATTGAAGCAACAAGCTATTCAAAAAGAGTGTGAAAAGAAATACTCCGTATCAACAAAAGTATGAAGAAAAAAGACAGGAGGACAGAACAGAGCTAGCGAATGGTTTACGATATTTGATGTCTGAATTAAGACATACTTGTCCAAATTTTACTATTGATGAAAGTGTTTTTGGCTCTTTGCTGGTCAGAGATCAACCAACCGGAGGTGCTGAAACTAGTAAAGAAACTATGATCCATTCTTCTTCTTCCGATTCAACACATGTGCCAAATCATGATCATCTAGCATCTCCAAATGTGCTGAACCCTGAGGTACTTTATTCACTTCAAATATGCTCAAAATATGTTATTCCTGGATGTCCTTTTGCTTGTTTTTTGGCTGGTATTGAATTGTAATTCTTATTTTTAAAACACACTTAAGGCCTCCTTAGTTTTGTGTGGGTTTTTTACTTGTTTGTGGCAACATGTATGGGATAAAAAAGGACTTTATTATTAGTCAGAATCATGAGTACAAACTGAATTACAATTGTTAATTTGATGCAAATGATTTCCTTTTAGCTTAACTTTTAGAGAATAATGATTTAGCTTAATGCAAAATTTGAATGTTCTTAATTCAATTCAATTTGTCATTTTATATATGCAACATGATTGTTTTATATCTAATCTATTTTCTTTTAAGTTATGACTATCCGTTTATTTTTTTTGCAGGGAACACAATTCATGGACGATGATATGTTTTCATGACCAGTTGATTATGTCAAGACATGATGTGTTTTTTTTGTTTTTTGCTTTGCTTCTAGAGTGATAGCATAACACTAAAAACTTGTTGGTGTTAGTTTTTGGGTACAGTGTTGTGGAAGCTCATAAACAATACTCCCTCCGTTTTTTAAAAGTGTTCCTATTTTGACTTTGTGTAAAAATAAGAAAGTGTTAAATTGTAGTTGACTTCCAATTTTGCCCTTGATGTGATGTATTGAGTATTAGAGAAAAAGTATGATGTGATAGGTAGGGTATGAAAAAGTAAGGGTAAAAGTGGTTTTTTAATAGAAAGTGGAAGTGTTTTGTTGGAAGTAAAAAAATGAAAGAGGAAGAGTTTTTAAGAACGGAGGGAGTACATGTTTTTCAATTTGAAGTATTTAAGTAATATAAGTCAGTTTGAATGTTTAGTGACTACATATTTTAGTATGAATGTTCAAATAAAATTGTTTGGGCACATCATATTAAATATATTATTATTCTATATTGAGTTGTCTTGTGAAACCAGTGAGTTTATATGATGTTATAAATGTTTTTAATTGTATATTAAATTATTTTATGATGTAAAACATTTATACGCAGATAACAATAAATGTTATCATGTTTGATATGGTTATTATTATTATTATTATAAGAAACAACATGGTACACATGCTAACAAAGGCAACAATTATAGATTGTTAAATATTAGACAACAAATTCATAGTGTCACCATATTACAACATTTATGATCTGTTGCCTAAGAAAAACCGTTGCCTTAGGTGCATCTAAGCTCTTTTTTATAAACTGTTGCCTTTTGTATCAAAACTGTTGCCTTAAGAAAAGACAACAAGGGCAAATGCAACATTTAATTTTTGTTGCCTTAGATGTAAGGCAACTGTTTTTTATTTTCAGCAACAATTTTTAAATGTTAGCATAGACTATTTTTCTTGTAGTGTCAGTGGAACTTTTTGGATCATCTTTCTTGGGAATAACAGTAATATTGGTAGTGTTGATCTATTTAAGAGTTTTACCTTTATGGAAGAAGTTCTGAATGGCTCTGGTAATCAGGTCCCCAATTAACCCCCATTGATGTTTGAAGAAACCACTAGAGTAACCATCAGGACCTAGGCTCTTATGGTTTGGGATTTCAAACATATTTTTTTTTGATTTCCTCAAGAGTTATAGAGGCAATGAGCATAAGTTGTTGTTAGAGGCATTTCCCCATGTCCATAATATCTCTTTTTATATCTTGGGTGTCATTTGAGACTCCCAACTGTTTCTGAAAGTAGTCTATCAATACTTTAACAACTTCTTCTTCCCTTCCACCATATAACCTTCAACATTAGTTATGGAAGTGAGCTGATTCTGAACTCTTCTTTTTTTCACCCATGCATGAAAGAATTTAGTGTCTTGATCTGCATAGATTAACCAGTTAGCCTTGGATTGTTAACTCTTCAAGAGGAAGTTTGCTTTTAATTTCATATGAAGTTCCTGCCTCAGTTTTTCCTCTGCATCCATATTTTGTATATTAATATGATTCTTTAGTGCAGCTTGAACAGAAAGGAGTTTGGCCCTGATTTCATCAACTTGTTTATCCAAATGTTGGGACTTTTGTCTGTTTAGCTTCTTTAATGGAGATTTAAGGAGCTTCAATTTTTGTACTACTTAAAACATTGCTATACCTTCATGATTTGTATCCCAAATATTCTTCACAAGTTGAGGAAACTGAGTATCAAGGGTCCACATGTCACAAAACTTAAAGGTATGTCCACCCATTCTTTTGGTATAGTGCTTAAGGATCATAGAAGAGTGATCAGAGATACCTCCTTCTCTGAAAAGAGCTATCAGATTATAGTTGACCATCCAATCAATATTCCTCAAAATTCTGTCCAATTTCGAATAAATATGCCTTCTAATACCTTGGTTATTGCACCAAGTATATTTGGATCCTTCAAAAGGTAAATCTTCTAGTCCACAGAAACTTAAGTAGTCTAGGAATTCTCTGCTTTCCTCCCAGTTAACAGGATTTCCCCCCTATTCTCTCATCCATCTTCAACACAGTGTTAAAGTCACCCATTACACACCATGGAGAAGCCACTAATTTTTTTGTAAGAAGGTCTATAAGTCTTTTCTCTTAGTCATATCATTGTGTAAATATACAAAGGAGAGGAAGAAACTCCTATCTTCTCCAATAAATCTCACTTGACAGTGGAGACCTTGATCAATAACATCCAAAATTTTAATAGCAACTTTATTTTGATTCCATATAACTCATATTCTACCTAGGGGGCATGGGCGGATCCAACAAGGAGAATATGGGGGCAGCTGCCCCAAGTGAATTATATATATATGTATGTATGTATGTATATTTTTAATGTTTATATTTAATTGCCCCCAATTAAAAAAAATCTGCCCCAGCCAGTTTGGCCCAAAACAATTAAATAGCCCAAGACCGAATCCAAAAAGTGGCCCAATTAACCCATTGTCCAATTCCTAAAAATTAAATATAATTTCCTCTTCCTTAATCCCTTTGCTTTTGCCGTATTGAGAAGAGGAGCCGAGCAGAAATCGAGAAGAAACCCAGAAGACCGAATCTGCCGAACAGCCGGAACATTCCGCCGTGTCGCCGTCGCCCGTCCGCCGTCAACCGTCCGCCGCGTCGCCGCCGAGCAGCACCGAACAGTAGAGCACCAGCCACCAGGTATTTCCAAATAATTTTGTTTCCTTTTTAAATTATGAACTAAATAATTAGATAAATGTGAGAATTAGATTTATGTGTAATGTGTGATTGGTGTGAAACCTTTTGAGTAATTTGTTTTTATATTTCAATTTTCTATTTGATGAAATTGTTTATTATGTTGAATTGTTGATTATTATTAATTATAATTTATAATTGTCCCATAACATATGAATAATGAATTGATGACTCTAGTCTCTAAAAATATATTAATTCTCAATTGATAGATTTAAATAATTTTCTCTAATTTTTGGACATAGATTTAGTAAAAAAGTATATTTTATTTTATGTTTTTAGATAATGGAGAAGTTTTTTAAACGGAAGTCCCCCTCAACACCGACAACACGTGATTCTGGACCATCTGTACCTTCAATAGCTAAAGAAATAGATTTAAGTGATCTTCCGTGGGATCCTTCAGACAGAAAAAAGATTTTAGAGTATCACCCTAATCAAAGAGATGAAATAAGAAGAAAATATTTGATTAGAGGACCATGTCAACCGCGTGGCCATGATTTTCCATGTAGAATGATTGGGAACAACCCAAGGCATTTTATTGAAGATTGATTTGATAAATATCGTAATTGGTTAGAATACAGTGTGAAAACAGACAAAGCCTATTGTTTGTATTGTTACCTTTTTAGAGATCAATTTGGAAGACAAGGTGGGAGTGATGCATTTGTTGTTGAAGGTTTTAATAGTTGGAATAAGAGAGAAAGATTTTCAAGCCATGTGGGTGATGTGAATAGTTTTCATAATAAAGCACTTGAGAAATGTGAAGCTCTAATGAAACAAAATCAATCTATACATGTTACTTTTCATAAGCAAAGGGACTTGGTTAAGAATGAATACCGAATTAGGTTGAATTCTTCAATTGATTCTTGTAGATTTTTTGTTGAAGTGCTCATTACCATTTTCTACTTGCATTTAATGCTTAGTATTTTAGGAGTTACAGATTTATTATCACAAGCTCTTCAAAGGAAAGATTAGGATATCTTGAATGCAATGTCTTTACTAGAATCAACAAAATATCAATTGAAGATGTTTAGAACGTCAGAATGGTTTGATTCTCTCTTGGTGAAGATATCAACTTTTTGTGCTAAATATAATATTCAGGTATTGGACATGAAAGAGGATTATGTTAATCCGAAAATTCAAAGACAAAAGACCGGTTTCACAAATCGACAATATTTTGAGGGTCTTTGTTGCAACCAAGTTTTGGATTTGGTGAATAATGAGTTTGATGACCGCTTTAATGAAGTGAGCTCCGAATTGCTTATCTACATTGCTTCTTTGAATCCACGTAACTCGTTCTGTGATTTTGACAAATCTAAAATATTGAGGATGGCTGAAATGTATCCCAATGATTTTAGTAATGGTGACAGGATGAGTCTTGAGAATGAGCTTGACCTTTATATTCACAATGTGCAAAAAGATGAAAGATTTGGTAACTTGAGTGGTTTAGTTGAGCTTGCTAAAGTGATGGTAAGTACAAGGAAAAATTTTACATTTCCTTTGGTGTATCGCTTATTGAAGCTTGCCTTGGTTTTACCTGTCACTACGGAAACCGTTGAGAGATGTTTTTCAGCAATGAAACATGTGAAGTCGGATTTACGGAATCGAACCGTGTGAACATTATTATTGATAAAAGAACTCCAGCTTCCAACCAATCTATCCTTTATTTGTGTATAGTTGGCCTCCCTCACTTTAGTCTCCAAGAGTCCAATGATAGAAAGGCTAAATTTATTTATGAACTCCTTAACCTTATTCTGTTTATTAAGGCTATTAAGCCCTCTTATATTCCAGCAACTAATCATAGAAGGAAAGGGTAGTGCCCCTCGTAAGGGGGCTAAGCTCAGATCTTTGTGTATCATACCAATAAATGATGCTTCATTCTCTTCTAATGATTTCCTACATGCTGCTCTCTTTCTACCAACTTTTGTGAATTCTTCTTCTTTATCAGCTGAATTTCATGTCACAATTGAATCATTAGCCACATCCTCATGGCTCAGAGGTCTTTGGGGTTACCTCAGCACCTTCTGCTTGCTTAGTAACTTTTTCCTGAGTAGTTTTTTTGTCTCCAAATGGGTTTCTTTTTAGGTGGTTCCCCTTCTGATGTTACTTTTTTCCTCTTGCAATTCTCTGCCATATGCCCAATTCTGCTACAGTGAGAACAAAGGGTAGGTGCCCATTCATAAACAACTGCCTGTGTTATTATTCTCCCCTATTTATTGATGAAGTGGACTTGGTCTGGAAAATTTTGGTTAACTTGAACTTCAATTTGTATACAGACATATGTCCATTTAGTTCTGGCAGCAGTAGCTTTGTCTCTCCTAATTGCTTGCCCTATGGAACTCCCAATTTTGCTTAGGGCTGTTAAACCCCAGTGTTTCATATCCAAATCTGGAAGTTGAATCCAATTAGGAATATCCTTACGCCCTATATAATATCAACCTTGCACCCTGGATACCATTCTTGTACGTAAACAGCTTTGTTGTCCATATAGTAGTATTTCCTTTTGATTATTTCATCTCTGTCCTCCTTTTGGAATCTAACAATGAACTGACCTTCTTTCAGAAAAGAAACATCATGAATTCTATAAGTTCTCCAGATACGAAGGAGAACACCATCGACAACCTCAAGAGGCAACCTCAAGAGATTGGCTCCCAATATATAGCATACTAAAGCAGAATCCCAGTATGTTCTTGGTTCTATAACATCCTCTTGTGTCAACCTATAGATTTACCATCAATTACCTCTGTTGGAATGAATTTCAGATTGAAATTGAGCTCTTCCTAGATCCCCACAGCTTCTGCAAAGCTTTCCATCGGTGTTTGGATTTTAGCCGGAGTCTCCGAAGGATTCTCAGCATTGATTTGATCTGGAATGTGATCTGAAGCCAATGAAACCTGAGTCGGAGATGAACTCTGTGAATCTGATTTCCGATCATCATTGGGTAGCGATTTGTCGTGTGCGCCATGGCTTTCTCCGATGGATTTTCCGTCCAGTTTAAGCGGTCGTCCTCTCTTTCCCATGGTTAGAGAGAGAAAACCTAGGATTTTTGTTTTCTAAAATATAAAAAAAACTTCTTTCCGTTAAGATACTTTGACGCTTTGTTTCTTGGCCTTTTTTCTAAATAATTAACATTATACCCCTAGATATTTCAGTCAATTCATACTTACTGAGTGGATTGCTAAATATTCTATACAAAATCTTTTCCACTCATTCCAATATATTTTTCTCAATTTTGGGAGAAAACGTGTCTAACTTCAAAGATAAATGTTCACAAATGCTACCTTCGTCCCACTCTTTATGTCCAGCTTTGACTTTTGGAACTTTTCATTTAAACATTTTGATTCATCAAATTCTCTCAATGTGTAAGTCTAAAAATAGTCATGTGTGATCTTGTTTGATTTGTCTTAACATGTAGATTATTAATATATAATTTTTATAATTTTTTAATACACAAATTACAAGATAAAATGAATTAAAGAAGTGCATTGGATGATGTGCAAAAATGAAAATGGACAAAAAGAGTGGGACCAGGGGAGTATAAGCAAACTTAACATTTGTATATTTAAATTTCTACTTTTTTATTATTTAAAATTATTTTTTGTTGAGAAATAATAAAATTATGTATTTTGTGTTATGTTTGGGACTTAAATTTGAATTTCAAATTCTTTGTTTAAGAATTTTAAAAAATTTAGATTTAGAGATTTGAGATAAATTCTTCTAGTTCATGCTAAAATTCAATTTGAAATTCATATACCTATTTTTGTCATTTAAATTTCAAAAATTCAAATTTGAGAATTAAATTAAAATGAAATACTCCCTCCGTCTCACTCTTTTTGTCCATTTTCATTTTTGCACACCATCCAATGCACTTCTTTAATCCATTTTATCTTGTAATTTGTATATTAAAAAATTATATATTAATAATCTATATGTTAAGACAAATCAAACAAGATTACACATGACTATTTTTAGACTTACACATTGAGAGAATTTGATGAGTCAAAGTATTTAGATGAACAGTTCTAAAAGTCAAAACTGGACAAAAAGAGTGGGAGAGAGGGAGTACTAATTTGAGATAATAATTTAAAACAACAAATCATAAATCCTTCATGGTCAATGAGTTCTATTTGAATCAAGAGCAGACTCTGCATCAAAGACATTTAGCAGCTGCTCCTTCTCAACGTTATCGTATCAAGCATCCTCCAGCAGCTATGAGTGTAGGATCGCCCCCACCGCCTTCGCCTTCCGGTGCCGGTGGTGCCAGAGGCAGATTGAGAAGCCACCAGCAAGACGCTGAATTGCTCTTTCGCACGAAGCCTATTGCGGAAATTAGGAATGTAGAGATCGCCACGAGGAGGCAGATCCAGGACAAGAGCGAAGAGCTCCGGCAGCTGGTCGGCAACCGCTATCGCGATCTCATCGATTCCGCAGACTCGATAGTGTTGATGAAGGCCTCGTGTGAGTCCATTTCCGCAAACATCTCCGCAATCTACCGAGGCATTCTCCACTCGCTCTCCTCTGCTACGGCCTCCAACTCCCCAACATCAATTGATCATACAAAGGCTAGAATTTACGGCATTGCCTGTCGAGTCAAATACCTGGTGGACACGCCTGAAAACATATGGGGCTGCCTGGACGAATCCATGTTTCTGGAGTCATCTGCTAGGTACATTCGGGCTAAGCTCGTTCACTATAGCTTGACTTCCAACACAGAGAGCAAAAATGTTCTGTCCAATTTCCCTCTGCTCCAACACCAATGGCAAATGGTGGAGACTTTCAAGGCTCAGATTTCGCAGCGGAGTCGTGATAGGCTATTGGATCTAACCATTGAACTAGGCATTGATGCCTATGGTGATGCTCTAGCTGCCGTGGCTGTAATAGACGACCTTGATCCCAAGCAGGTTCTTGCTTTATTTCTTGAAAGGCGCAAATTATGTATCTCTAAAAAGTTAGCGGGCTGTTGTTCAAATGTGAATGCCACCAGCTCTGATGTGATTTCTGTTTACTGCCAAGCTATAAAGGTAATTCAGGTTACTGTAGGACAAGTTGGGGAGCTGTTCTTGCAAGTGTTGAATGATTTACCTTTATTTTATAAAATGATACTAGGATCACCTCCCGCTTCCCAGTTCTTTGGAGGAATACCAAACCCTGATGAGGAAGTGAGGTTATGGAACTTATGTAGGTCTGAGTTGGAGTTGAAGATGGTACTATTGGATAGGACTTATATTTCAACAGCATGTTCTGACTGGCTTAGAAACTGTGGTAAAGAGATCATGAACATGGTCAACAATAGGTACTTGATTAACGTCATACATAATGGACAGGATCTTGCGGTGGCTGAAAAGTTGATACGGGAGACTATGGACAGTAAACTGGTTTTGGAAGGGAGTCTCGAGTGGCTTAAGAGTGTTTTTGGTTCTGAAATTGAGCTTCCGTGGAAAAGAACACATGAGCTTGTATTGGGTGGTGAGTCAGATCTTTGGGATGAAATATTTGAAGAAGCTTTTGTACAGAGGATGAAATCAATTATTGACAAAGGATTTGATGACCTGAGTAAAATTGTAAACGTAATTGGTTCGATTCGGTCTATTGTGGGAACTCCTGCAGAGCAGATCAATTTCCAAGCATACTTAAATAGGTCTCCGAGTAGTGGAGGGGTCTGGTTCATGGGTCCCAATGTCAAAAGGGTCAGCTCCCTCATGGCGTCTAAACCACAGCAGGCAGATGAAGATGGTTTTCATAACACTCTCAATGCTTACTTTGGATCTGAAGTCAGCCGAATCAGAGATGCAGTCGATAGCTGCTGTGAAGCTGTACTTAAAGACCTCTTGACCTTCCTCGATTCGCCAAATGCATCCTTGAGGCTGAAGGATCTTGCACCATATTTACAGAGTAAATGCTATGAAAGCATTTCAATGATATTAATAGAGATCGAGAATGAAATAGATGTACTGAATACTAATTTGGACAATAAACACTCCAAAGATGAGTTGGTGCCCCCACCTGCGGTACTCGTTGAGAGATCTTTATTTATTGGGCGCCTATTGTTTGCATTCCAGAAACATTGTAAGCATATACCTTTAGTACTTGGATCACCAAGATCATGGGCGAATGACTCTGCAGTTGCTGCCTCCTTTAAGTCATTGACTGTGATACAAAGTTCAATTGCCGCTCTCGAGTCCACAACTACTGATCCTGGATCCAGAAGACATAGCTCATTGGCAAATTCTGCTTTGTTTGGAGCAGATGACAGTTCAAGCCCACAACTTCAAGCATTAAATAAAACAACACACGACCTTTACATCAAAGCACATAACATGTGGGCTTTGTGGGTTTCTAGTGAACTTGCCATTATCTTATCACATAATCTCAACCAGGATGATGCGCTGTCTGCAAGTGCTCCCTTAAAGGTGAGTGTCATGCTTTGTTACTCATCTCAACATATCCCTGCTTTTCCCCTCTTGTGGTATTTTTTCTCGTTGAAAATTAAGATAGAATTTGTGCACATACTGCTCTGGTTTAGTTGTAATGCTTCCTTCTACTTTGGTTGGAATTGTGTAAGTACTTATACCTTGATATTCTTTTTCTCTTTAGAGAAAAGGAAAATTTTTATTAATGAAAAATTGAAGATCATGAACAATACAAGCTTACTTAGTGTGAGTGTGAGGCAAACCTCACCAAGAGTCCAAAGGAAAATAAAAACAAAGAAACCAAACTTTACATTACACAAGATAATGCACAATAAAGACGTTCAATCATTACCAGGCTTTCCTAGTTTGCCTAGTAACAACATTCAGATCGGCTCCAAAGAACTCTTCATTCTTAGTATTTTTTCTTTCCCCTTTCTCCTTCCACTTTCTACAGGTTAAGGTTTAAACCTGTTTATCACTGGTATCCTTAAGATTCGTAGCAATCTCTAGCCTCCTTCAACATAATATGATATATTCTTCAAAGGTGCTGATAACTCATCTTTTAAAACTTGTTTTTGAGTATCAGTAGTCAGAGACTTTCCACTTGTAATTTTCTTTATCTTCCGAGCTCTGATGCTCTTCCTTTACTTTTTAGAATTATTAGTGCCACCACCTCTCTGCTTCTTGGGGTAGACACGATGTCTTGCATGCACCTCACCTCCTAGTTCAGAGTGGGGTATACTGGGCATGTTTCGCTTAATTCTTAGAGTCACCAACCTGGATTCTTCTAGTAGGTGAACCAGCCTTGACCCCTATTATGTTATATGGGCCTAAAACCAGAAAGCGTCATCTCCACCTCCACTCACAGGACTTTGATGTGTATACCAATATGGCAATATCTTATTCAGAGTTCCAAGAACCAACATTCAGACCATCATTGGTTTGTGTGACATTCATGAATGCGGTGGCCTCCTTTAATTCACCAGTCTCATTTTGTGGGGAATCATTTCAATATCCATGTTTGAAAGATATAGCAGCCCTAATTGTGTCTTTTCAGTGTGTGACTACATGAGGCATCAAGACTTTGGATTTTGACGACACATTAGTCAAGATGAGGTGACACGGGCCATTCGTGGGATGAGAAGGGGGAGAGCATAGGGGCCGGATGACATTCCTTTGGAGTTCTGGAAATACGTGGGTAGCAGCGGATTGGTCTGGGTAATGAGGCTCTTCAATTTTATTTTTAGGACGACAAAGATGCCAGATGAGTGGAGGGAGAGTGTGATGGTCTCGCTGTACTAGGGTAAAGCCGATATCGAGTGTTGTGACAGTTTTAGAGGTATCAAGCTTCTTAGCCACAACATGAAGATTTGGGAGCGTGTCATCGAGGCTAGACTACGGAAGGGGGTGTGCAATTCTCAGAATCAGTTTGGTTTCATGCCTGGTCGGCAGACAACGGAGGCTATTCACCTATTGCGGCAGCTGATGGAAAAGTACAGAGCTAAGAAGAAGGATCTACATATGGTGTTCATTGACCTCGAGAAAGCGTATGTCAGGGTGCTGAGGGATGCCAATTGCGTATATCCGTGCAATTCGTGATATGGATGATGGGGCTAGGACTAGGGTGAGGATGGCTGGTGGGAACTCCTACCATTTTGGTATTGAGGTAGGGTTACACCAGGGGTTGGCACTTAGTCCCTTTCTTTTTGCTTTGGTTATGGACGTCTTGTCACAAAGTGCCCAAGGGGAGGTCCCGTGGTGCATGCTTTTTGCTGATGATATTGTGTTGATTGATGAGACACGGGAGGGACTTAATGGCAAGTTAGAGTTATGGCGCATTGCTTTGGAATTGAAAAGCTTCGAGCTAAGTAGGACTAAAAATGAGTACATGGAATGTTGTTTTAGTGGTGGAGCGACTGACTTAGACACGGAAGTTCTGATTGATTCTCACCCAGTGCCTTAGAGAGACAAGTTTCGTTATCTGGGTTCAATGAGGATGTTGCTCATCGTATTAGAGCTGCTTGGGCCAAGTGGAAGATGGCTTCAAGTGTACTTCGTGACAAGAAGATTTCGGCAAGGATGAAAGAGAAGTTCTACAGGTTTGTAGTGAGATCAGCAATGTTATACGGATTAGAATGCTGGGCAGTTAAGAAAACTCATATTCACCAGCTTCATGTTGCAGAGATGCGGATCCTACATTGGATGTGTGGGAAGACGAGGTTGGATAGGATTCGACGTTATTCGCGAGTAGTTGGGAGTGGCCTTTGTGGAGAGCAAGCTGCGAGAAGCTAAGCTGAGGTGGTTTGCACATGTGAAATGACGTGGTGCTGAGGCTCCTGTGCGAAGATGTGAGAGGCTTTCAGTGGTGGGTGGAAATATGGGAAGAGGTAGATCTAAGAAGACTTGGAAAGACGTGGTTAGCCAGGACCTTAGACTTTTGGCCCTCACTTTGGATATGACCTTAGACTAAAGTGTTTGGAGAGATAGAATTAGGATAGTTGGGTAGTTTGGCGTTAGCTTTTGTGCTTAGCAATTTCTGGTTCATTTTTATTATCTTTCTTTGCCTACTCGATGTTTTTTGTGTGTGCTCTGTGCTTTTGTGCTACTCGAGTTGGGGTCTCTTGGAAATAGCCTCTCTACTTCTGAGTAAAAGTAAGGTCTGTGCACACCCCCACACCCCCCAGACCCTACTTTCGTGGGATTCCACTGGGTTGGTGTTGGTGTTGTTGTTGACTGCATGTGCTTGTTATTTGGTACTAGTTGTTAGTGATCATTGATATTCCTCTTGAACATGTGTTGTGATCTAAATGGAGTTGATGAGTAAGAACCAGACCTGCAATGATTAGTGTTGTGGAATGTCTAAAACGTCCAAAATAGTAGTAATGAACTCCCTCATACTCTATGCCAAAATTCATCCTCCGAATCAGTCTCAGAGTTGCAAATTTGGATTCTACAAGGTAGCTGCTTCAACAAATCCACTTCTACTTTGATCTTAGCAGCACTAGGCCTTGAAAGCTTCTCATTTGCTATATCTAACCTTAAGGGTACTCCAATAACCGAACAGAGTTAAAGTAAGATGTCCAATGAAATAGCTTCAGTGGAAGTTGCTAAGTAAATCAAACCTCTAAGCATAGTTGTTACTTGTTACAGTGCCAAGTGCCAATGACCCTTTACATTGCTTAATCAATTAAGCGCTCGCCTATGCGACAATATGGCGAGTGTGATACACACACACACACACACATATAGACACCACAGTTCTTTTGACCTTGGTTTTGTGGAGGGAGTGTATAGTATAGGCCATGGTTTTGTGGATTTGGAGATTCCATAGTATAGGCCATGGTTTTGTGGCTTGTTCATGCATTGGTGTGTTTTCAATAGGTAGGTACTGCCAAAATGTATGCCCATCAGTGGAGATTGAATCCCAGCATTTAAATTTAAGATCATATGGTTATGGTCATTCTTTATTTCATTTTGTGTCTACAAAAGTCTGTGCGCATTCCATTTTTAGTTATGAGAAAGTAACTATCCATGAAGATCTACTTATTGAAACCACTTCTGCAGACACACACACACACACACAGTTTATACATGTGTTGTCCATTGATTAACTTTATTGATGATTGGATCTTTTCATGATTGCATATTTGTTCTCCTAATGTACACATATACATTTAAAAATAGTGCAATGTACCGAGGTAATTCTAAAAAGATTGTTTTCTACACATAGTTATAAACTTTAAAAAGGGAGATGCAAAAATTGATCTCGTTTCTTTCTCTTGGGATTTATGGTTTTGGTATGGTCTGAATATGTGTATTATATATAGCGTGTGTATATATATATATGTATGTATGTATGTATGTATGTATGTATGTATGTATGTATATATTTGTGTGTGTGTGTACATACATATTAAGTTTCCCACTTGCTGTTTTCAGGGATGGGAGGACACTATTGTAAAGCAAGACCAGTCAGAAATTAAGATATCCCTTCCTTCGATGCCCTCTCTTTATATAACCTCATTGTTGTTCCACGCATGTGAAGAAATTCAGAGAGTTGGTGGACATGTTCTCGATAAACTAATTCTGCAAAATTTTGCATCATCACTGTTAGATAAGGTATTTATTGATTCCTTTTTTCTTTTGGTGTTATGCTATGATTATAAAACTATATAATGTAGCAGAAGGTTTATGAATGATAGACAACAAGGTGATCAAAAGCCATTTCAGTTCTTTTGGCTGGAAGGTGGCACCAATTTAGCCTTATTTGCTACGGAGTATGTTGTTGACTGGGTGCTTTAAACTGAAAATACTAGTATGTTTGTCATTATTTATCTGTGTGTGTCTATACACACACATGTGTGTGTGTGTATAAATTGTATGTACAATATATATAGCTTTGGGACTAGCTTCCCAAAAATTCTTTATGATTATTTAAAATGGATATCTAGCTATGCCCAAGACCATGAATTTTTATAGGTGCAACTTTTGAGATATTGAGATCTGTCATAGTTTTTAAAGTTATCATTATGTTATTGTGTGCATTATATTTGATTTTCCCAAGCCCATTTTGTGGAACAAGGATCCTTGAAATTCCATCTAGAAGTATTTAAAAGGATATTTAGATTTGGCCCAAACTATCGTGTTTTCATGTGTGTGTTCATTTGAAATTGTTAGACCCACACTATTTCCCGTAATTATCCATGTGCACTTTATCTATGAAATGATCATGTTCAACTTGGACTTCTCTCATTACAAATTTTATAGTTGAGGATTGTTTAAATGGGATATCAAGCTCTAACCCTGGATCACGGATATATACATTTCTCTTTGACCTTCATTTTTAATGTTCCTTTGGTTATGACTTTGATAGTTTCTTGTTTTATTATGATTATCAAATGTTTGTTAGATAATTGATATTTATGGAGACTTCCTTTCAATTGAAGAAGCCGGTGGATCTCGAGTCTCTGATAAAGGATCTTTGCAAGTTCTGTTGGATTTGAGAATTGTTGCTGATATTCTCTCCGGTGGTGATCTTATTACAAATAAGGAATCAGTTGAAGTTCCAAAGCCAAAGTTGTCGTATAGGCGCAAGCAAGATCATTTACACACTGACTCATTGTATAGCGAGCGCATAAATGCTTTGATTAATGGCTTTTCAAAAAAGTTGGATCGTATTGACTGGCTCACGTAAGCTTCAGTACTAGCAAGACTTGATAATACCATGTTATACGATACAATGTCACTTAATTATTGAATGCACACAGTTAGTTTTAGGTCTTTTCTGTGCCACCTTGGGGTTTGGAAATACTTTTATTGGGAATCACCCTTGGTATAATTTAGAATTGAGTTTAGGTCACTCAATTTGGTCATTAAAGATTTGGACCAAATCACATTAAAAGGTCGGATCTAGTCTACTAGCTAGTTAGAACAAGATCTTATAAATGCAATACTTTATTATTTGATATTTTGATGTGGGAATCTCCCTCAAACGGATTGTCTAAACCTCAGCGCTTGGAGGCTCCGGGCAATGTTTTGTCCATCAATACCTATTTGGATCCACTAGAGGTGGTTTAGTCAATTTTTGACACTATCGAAGTCGCTAATCATGAAGTATCTTCTACCACCTCTGCTCGTGCTCTCCAAATAGGTCATATAGACTAAACCTTGTCCGGGGCCTCCAAACGCTAAGATTTGGATCGTGTTTTTCCTACATCTCTGGGGCATAGTTATTTTGAATCTTACCGTTGGTCACTTGCAAAAGAATTCTCCCTCAGACTAAAGCTAAAAAAATGCAGCAACTACACCTAAAGAACCACGTGTCGTTGGACTACCACATGGTGTCTAGTGGTTGGTAGTGAGAGGACTCTTAGTACCTGCATACCCAAAAGAGGGCGCTGGTTAATAAAATCCTTTTTTTTCTTGCTTTCCCTTAGCAGCGGGAAAGGAGTCTATCTATCTGCCTAGCTTTGGTAGATTTCCCCCAATGCAATCCACAAAAATTCAACGAATCCTTTAGTGGACAAGTCCGACGACTCAGAAGCAGTGCGGAATTGAGTTTTTTGTCTGGTAGACCTGATAGGGGGCAATACATACCAAAAGGAAGACCGTGTTAAATGGATTATGTGTGGTTGGGGTGGACTTCGAGGCCACCCGGCCATAGGCTCATGGGCAACTGGGGATAGACTTTTAGACAAACAGCCTGGCAAAAGAAGTGAGCAAATACAACTGTGATTCCGTGATAAAACTTAGGATTGAGTTAATGTCACTCAGCTGGATCATAAAACATTTAGGCTAAACCACGCTAGAATATTGATTTTAGTGGTATAATTAGGTCAGTCACTGTTCTTATAAACCTATCTTTCTCTCTTCAATATGTTGACGTGGACACCCTAGAAGATTTAATGAGATTTGTTGAACAGATTTGATGTAGAAGTAGTTTAGTGTGAATAGAACATATAAACAGGAGTGGGGGACAAATACTGACATTGATTCAGGGGGATAAACAAATGCACTAGGGGTTGGGGGCTTATGAGCTTATTGTGCTTGGCAGAAATGAGTGGAAGGTGAAGAGAGTTATGGTTGATCTAGGAATATTACTTCTAGGTTCATGTAGCCAATCCAAGTGATTTGGGATTACAGCTCTATTATTGGTGAAATATACAGTTTCCAAATATCTTGACATATTTTGACGATATATCCCGGAGAAAAATCAGTGCTACTTGATCTTATTTATTTTTCACTAAGCTGATGGTAACCAACTGAAATAATGTTTCACATGAATGAAGTTAAGATATCTAGTATAGACAGTTATGCAAATTCATTTGATCTTCTATTATTCTATATTGTATCCCACCTAGTATAGACAGTTAAGATATCTTCTATTATTCTATATTGTATCCCACCTATAAAGTAACTGCTTTCTGCTCTTTTTTGTTTTTGATTTGTTCCAGATATGAGCCATACCTTTGGGAAAATGAGAGACAGTCATACTTAAGGCATGCTGTCCTCTTTGGGTTTTTTGTGCAACTTAATCGGATGTACACTGACACTGTACAAAAACTATCAACTAATTCTGAATCAAATATTATGCGTTGTTCTGTGGTGCCACGATTTAAGTATCTCCCTATCAGGTTGATATTGTTATCAATCCAATTTAGGTCCATTCCCCCCCCCACACACACTTGCGTGCACACACACTTCTCACTTGTTGAGCTGTGATTTCTTCTATGTTGATATCTTCTAAGTTCTAATCATGTTTTCAGATAGTACAGTTTACTATTCTTACTGTCATAGTTTCAGTCTACCTAGCAGATTTGCTACCGTGCACAAATGCTGAGACTGAAATTGTACATTTATGTTGGTTCCACAGTGCTCCAGCCCTCTCTTCAAAGGCAACAAGCAAGCCTCGTATATCAACATCACTGGATCATGTTTCGCCTAGAAGTTCCTGGAAAAGTTACTCAAATGATGAGCTATCTCAAAAAGTAGATGGAGATGAAAATTCAGGGCTGGGAATGGCTGCACCACTTTTAAAGTCTTTTATGCAGGTATGGTTTTCATTTTGTAGGTCCCCGCATCTCCATCCAATGCATGGAGAATTGTGTTTCCAATTTGTCTTGCATGGGTAAATTTCAATTAAAATGAGTCAAAGACAGTGTCACTTAATCTCAAATAATTGCTAGTACTATCTGCAATCCTATGATGTCAGTATATCACAGCCTTAAGATGTGTAAGAATAGCACCAGCGTTAGGATCTGATTAAGTGGAATAAACACTGATATGCAAGACCTGAAGTTAATGGTTAGAAAACAAAATGGCATGAACAAAATAGTAGCAACACAATGTAAAGAAATATCTAATGATTACAATAAGACTGTAATCTTCTCACACCAGTTCAGCCCGACCCCCTAAGGGAGGTGCTGGGGTAGGGGGTCGGGCTAATTCCTAGGGGGGGGGGGTTAGGAGGGGTAGGAACCATCAATTTTACGATCGGAGCATCTACGGTGCTCCGATTGAACTGGTGTTAGGAGGATCAATAGTGTTTCCCCACTTACCCCCCGTTATGACTCCAAAGCATGCCATTTATGGATCCAAAGCATGTTTTGTTTTAAAGTACAATCTTTAGCAATGGATAAAACATTTCAATATTTGAATTCCCAAGTTTGTAAATCTCTTTGTAAACACAAAAACTTAATAAAGTTCATTGTTTTAAGTGTAGCAAAGGTAGGAAAAAAGTGTCATAGCGAAGGGAAAAGGAGTAGAATATTTAGTTTGTTTTGAAGATCATAATGATTTGAAGGGTGAAATGACGATGATGAGATTGTCTTGTGATTGTAATAACAATTAGAATGGACAAATGGTTGTCGAAAAGTCGAAGATATCAAAATTTTAAAATAGCAGATGAAGTGGTTCATCACGAGAAGCTAATTAGTGGGATCTCTATTATTTTAGATATTCGACTTCTTTTTCAAATTATTTTAAGGTTTGATTCCGGACACCGTTGAGAATGTAGGAGTGAGGATGCATATTCAAATTCTTGGACATGTGTCCGACGAGTGTTTATTTATTTAGAGAAGGCATATGATAGAATTTCAAGGAAGATCTTATTAGGGAGGTGCCTAGAGTCTAGAGGGATTCTAGTTGCGCACATTTGTGCAGTGAAAGACATGTACCTCGGAACAAGGACCGGGGTGAAGGGTGTTAGGGGTGACTTTGATCCCTTCCCGGTGGAGATGGAGTTACACGAGGTGTCTGCTCTTAGAGTTTGTTCTCTTCAAGTTATTCTTATTACTTATTGTTTATTATTATTGGAATCAGATAAAAAAAGTATAGCTTTAAACATAACTACAATCATATCAGATCAGAACTTCATCGAATCAGATTAGATCCAATTAGTAAGTTGAAGAGAACAAGCCCTTAGTCTTTTTTTTTACATTGGTGATGGACTAAGACTAAGTACGTGGAAATGTGGAATGCTGCTCCAATGGGCGAGTGTTGGAGTCGGGTGTGGAAGTAAAGATTGATTCACACTCAGTGCCTAAAAGAGGCCCATTTTGATGCCTTGGTTCGGTGATCCATGCAGATGAGGAACTTGATGGGGATGTTGTTCCCCGTATTGGAGTTGCTTAGCCAAAGTGGAGGCTGGCTTCAGGTGTCCTTTATGGCAAGAAGATAACATCTCACGTGAAAGGGAAGTCGTATTGGACAGTGGTCAAACCAGTTATGCTTTATAGAGTACATTGTTGGGTGGTGAAGAAAAGATGTGAAAAGAGGTTCCTCATTGTAGGGTGGATGTGGTACCTGTGGAGGATAAGTTGCAATAAACTCGATCGATGTGGTATGGGCATGTAATGATAAGTGATGAGGCTCCCATCAAGAGATGTGAGAGGATTGCAGTAAAGGTGCGAGGGGTAGAGGTAGACTTAGAAAAAGTTGGAAGGAGGTGATTAGTCGGGACCTATGACTTCGTGATCTTACCAAGACTATGATTTTAGATTAGAATGTCTGGAGATCTAGTATTTGAGCAGTTTTGTAGATCTGTAGGCCTTAGTTTGTAGTTTATGCCATTGAGTTTTATGGCTTAGCCTTTACCGTGTGCTTGTGTGCTCTCTATTTCTTAGTCTGTTTCCTTCTATTTTCTTTTTCCGTACTCAGTGGTTCATGTCTCTACGCCTTGGGGTCTCTTGAAAACAACCTCTTTATTTCCCAACCCTTCTGTGGGACTTTATTGAGTTTGTTGTTGTTGCGTCCGGCGGCACTGCTAATCTGGCACGGTGAAATTTTAGAGATGTCCGTGCTATCTAGGTGACCAGGTCACATTGTGATAATTATGCGGAAGAGTAAAAGCGGATAAGCAGTAGAAGATAGTTTAATACTTTAATTTCTCTTCTCTTGCATGAAAGTATGAATCTCATTTTGGCTCTTGAGTTTCAGGTTGGCAGCAGATTCGGAGAGAGCACATTAAGGTTGGGATCAATTTTAACCGATGGACAAGGCAGATTTGGGGACATATTGCCTGCACAGGCTGCAGGGCTTCTTTCATCATTCACAGTGGCCAGATCAGATTCTTAAAGCGCATTCCGCAAGTATAACCATATTTTTTTCATGCACAAGAACTGTGGAAAACTCGTTTTCATTTGTTTTAACTTTTAACATCTAGTAACTTGAGTTTATTACAAAAGTAAACGAAGAATTTCTTCCCCTTAATGTTGCTTGTTTATATTTTTATAAAACTCTCAAGCAGTTCTTTTTCATGACAGGCAGTAGTACTTCATTGACCTGATCTTCGGAACTCTTCATCCGTCTGGAGTTCCCTTGGCATTTGTGACTAGTGCGAACCCATGAGCTTGTGTGTACTGTGTAGCTGCTCGGCGCTGCAATTACCGGACTTTTATAGAGAGCAACGTAGGGGATCAAAACAATTGTGGCAATGGCTTATATTCCTTATTTACTTTGTTGTTTGTGAAGATACAGACATTTCACTTAAAAGGGTAAATACTTCATAGGGAACTCATTGATAAGTACAACAGTGCCCCTTGTAATTTGGGGCCGGAAGAGGGCATAACTCATAGCTTTTGCATAATTGATATTGGAGATTATTGGGTTTAGAGAAAATACTTCCTTAGTCCACCAACTCTATCCAGTTGCATATTCAGGATTTTAGGTGAGGGGGGCAAGGGCAAGACTTGTTTTTGGGTACCCAAAAAAAAAAAACCAGCATGTCACATTTTCACAAACATGCACAGGCTGACCGTCTCTGTATATATGTCTGTAATTGTCAAACATGGTGTGATCCTAACATAACTCTTTTGGGAAAACACCCTTGCTGGGCACCCTTGAAAATTGGGTCATGCTAGGGTTCCATCATATGGGTGCTACCATGGATGCCCCCATGTTTTACACAGACACACATGCGATAATCATGTTTCACAGACGATAATCGTCTGTGCAAAGCATGGGGGCACGCGTGGTAGCACCCATGTAGTGGCACCCTAGCTTTATTTTTGATTATTTTCAACAAAAAAAATGCTAAACCCTCTATCCCATTATTTTTGTCCCTTTTCTGATACAAAGTATCATATTTGGGCATATTTGTGTGATTTAGATTCATTTTTACTTTATCTTGTGGTTTAATAACAATATAACTGTACAATTTTTGTTATTTTTCACATGTCCCAAAAATAGTAGGGCAGAGAGAGTGCAACATATAATCAATTGTTTTGAAAAAGAAAAAAATAAGGGCAAAAAATGAAATTTATCAGATACTCCTGTCACATAATAGCGCACGATTATTAAAAAAGTGAAACTATGAGAAAAATAATAGCGCACGATTATTAAAAAAGTGAAACTATGAGAAAAGTAATGATTATGAACCAGTGCGGCAAAACTCTAGGAGCATTGGTAATATATATGAATATCGGGGCTTCAAACATTCTCTTTTTGCCAAATCAGTTTAAACATACACCAAAATTTAACTCGAAATGGGTTTGAAGTCCCGGTCTTCAAATCTCTATTTTTTACATTTTTAAATACACATCTTCTAAAATTAAATTTATAATATTTTTTATTTAATTAAATTTAAAGAACAATAATTCATTAAAAAAATACATTCAATAAAAAGTACATTTGTAAAATAAGATTTGAATAATAACAACAAAAAATAAAAAAATAAAAGTTACATTACATTACGAAGAAAATTACAGATTATTCGATTGACTAAAAATATCTTCAATCAAATTCGCCGTTAGTGCATTGTGAATCTCTCGGCTTTGGATTTCTTGACGGTTTCATCATTTCTTTTCTTATGTAGGCACCTCATCGTCTGGGTTGTAATGACATATTGAAAACTCGTCCTCTATGATCATATTATGAAGAATAATATATGTGTACAGTGTACATGGTATTTCTCATTCTCGTTTGAGAATAACACTTGGATGGACGATCTAGAATGTGCCTCACTTGTCCTTCAACACTCCAAAGGCTCGCTCAATATTTTTTTCCCGTCGCGTCATGAGCTTTTTTGTAAGTCTAGCATTTAAGACTCATTGGTTCAGAGATGGACTTGACAATCGTGAAATAATTTTTATCCGTAAGATAATATACATGCTTGTAAATCATCCCTCTAAACTCAAAAGACATTGATGTCATTGTTCAAGCCCGCAACACCAAAAAAAGCATGACAAGTCATTAGAAGCCACAACTTCGAGCATGATAGTAAGCTTGGGATGATCAACTCAGGAGAACCAACAATTTTTCCCAAGCATGCAGACAAAGCCGTGTTTAGCGGCATGTCTAGCATGTAACTGCTCAATGTTGCTCGCTGTCGGCCTACATAAATACTACCTTCGTCTCAGAGTATTTATCAACTTTCATTTTTACACACCATCCAATACACTTCTTTAATCCATTTTATCTTGTAATTTGTATATTAAAAAATTATAAAAATTACATATTAATAATCTATATGTTAAGACAAATCAAACAAGATCACACATGACTATATTTAGACTTACACATTGAAAGAATTTGATGAGTCAAAGTGCTTAGATGAACAATTCCAAAAGTCAAAACTGGACGAATACTCTGGGACGGAGGGAATACGTTTTATGAAAAAGTCGAATAATATCTTTAGAAAATTTATAAATACATGACCTGATGCTCCGAGCTGACATCTTCAAGTGCTTGTCAAACAAATCAGATGTCGTCCTGTACGCCATCTAACAAAACGCGACGGTGTACTTCTGGACGCTGCTAAAACCGCGCTAGCCTCTTGCATCAAAGTGTTGGGTGAACCAAGGCACCTCGCATTCAATATCGACGAGCATGATTAAAAAAAGAGAACGATTCATTCGAAAGCGATTACTAAAATCCTCCAGTGTGTAAACACACAGAGTATTAAAGTAGTCGTTGAATAATGAAGTGTGTGTAGTTGCCCGATCATGGTTTCAACGTTCACGTCGGGTCAGGCATCAGCGTCGGGAGAATTCCGCTTTCTCTCGTTGGGCTTGTTGCCAACAACCCGTTGTGAAACTACGAAAAATAAGAGCTCTCTTTTCATTGTCAGATGAGGATAATCCCATTTTTCGAAACTTTGTAGAGAGAATTTAAAAAATTAAATATATTTTGGAGGAAATATGGAGAAAATGAGAATAGGTTGTGTCTGTTTGCTGTGTTAAAAAAAAAGGTATTTATAGTATTGAAAATAATCTTTTTTTTAAATATTGTCAAACGGCATTATAGCCATTTGGGCCTCAACGGCTCTCTCCCTCTTCTTTTCTCTGCGTTAAACGTTTTATGCAGCAAGGATGACGCTCCTTTAACAGTAAAGGGGGGGCGGTGTTTAAGGACGGGTATGCGTTAAATGTCCCACAACAGAGTCCGGCATTATGTGTAATTCCGGTGCTCTAATGCTCAACAAGGCTCCTTTTTCTTTTGGGTTCAACTCCGTAATTCTTTACTTCCAAGTTTTCAAACACGTTCCAGATTCTTTTAATTCCTTTCAAAAAAAATTTCAATTTCTCCCAACAATGATTAAAAAATTTTATTGAAAAATACTTTTTGATCTTATTATTGTTAGTATTAATTATTATTATTATTATTAATCTTTGTAGATATATAATTAATGAATGTCAGACATTCTTTAAATAATCCATTTGTCCCCAATATAAATTTTAGTTAAATACAGAGTAATATATATTTATGTATAAATAGAGATATTAAAGTTCAAAATGTTATTTTGGAAGTAAGAAAAGTCAAATAAAAAGAAAGATATGAGACAGATGAAATATTTATTTGGAACAAAAAAAGAATGTACTCCATATATGTTTCGGGCAAGGTTTCCATGACATTGGGAACTAATGTCATGGGATGACCCGGGGCACTCCGGTGCCCTGTTCGTAAAATTGACGGTTCCTACCCTCCCTAACCTCCCCGGTAAATCCCCTCACCCCGCCCCGACCCGAACGCACCCCCCACCCCCTTCATGGGACCTAAGGTGATATGTTTTTAGGGAGAATGAAGTAAAAGCTTAGGAGCCAATTATAAAACAAAATCTATAGGACAAAAATATAATGGCTAGTTTTTCAATTCTTTCTAGTTTTTTATGGCTAATTTACCTAAATAGGATAAAAACATAATTACTTTCTCAATAAAGGAACATATGTTTTTATTTCTCAATGTAGGACCATTGGTCATAATCTATTAGTCATTATTCAACTAAATATCCAGAATCACTTGGATATTCTTCTTCTTAGTAGTCATTATTAAGACCTATTTAGGGAATAAAAAAGTTTAATCCCTACATTGGAAAATAACTTATGTTTTAGTCATATTCAGTGCAAATTTTACTTTTAAGGTTTTTTGAGTTTTTTCCAAATCTTTTTCCCAAGTTCTATTTTTGCTTAATTTCAAATTAGTTTTTAATTTGGTAACTAAGTACTCTATGTAGAAGAATACAAACATGATAAATTTAAATGAAATGAGCTTTTTTGAGTAATAAGATTATTAAACCGGTTATGTGGTTTGCATTGATTACTTTCGTTCTAAAATGTTTTTCTCACTTGCATTCTATTCTTTTGGATTAAAAAAATTAATGTGTATTTTTTAACTCATTGCAATTTTTTTAACTCCTAGCTTTTTGCAACTTCTTACAGTTTATTTTAGCAACATAAAAAAAGTATTTACATATGATGAATATACAATAACATCATTTATCTAAAATTATAGGTAAATTCTTCCATGGACCTAAGGTTCAGGTTCATTATATAAATCTTAGTGCATTTGTAGTATAAAAAAAGTGAGCTTTTTCAAAAAAGAAAATATCCACATGTAAATCCATTAAAAATGTGAGAAGTTTTACATTTTAAATGTGGATATTGGGACCATGTATATAAGCATTATTCAAATTTAAAACATATCACCTCAAATACATACAAAAATGATGAAATATTTTTTATCCAATATTAGTTTTTTTTACATATTTATTTGGGTGATCATGATTGATTTTTAACATTTTAACTTTTCTAGTATTTTTCAACTCTTTACTGTTTTTTTTAACTCTTTCCAGTTTCTTCCAACATCCATTTTTAGAATTCTAACTGAAAAGAATACGACCTTAATATTTATTTATTTGACCGTAGGCCCTTAATATTAAAACGACCATCCCAAATATTAGAGTAACATTTATCCTCTAAATAAGAGCTCTATTTTTTGTCGTTAAAAAAGGAGTTTGTACTATAACATTATTATAATTTCATAGATTTTTTTAAATTATATATTTATATTATTCGCATTGTACTCTTATTTTAATATTTTCTTCATGTTTTACTTCTAGTTTATTCTTTTTTGCTAATATGTATAGTTGTCTAGTCTTTTTTTTTATTTTCATTTGAAGGATTGAACCGTGTGGCCCATATTATTTTTTCTCTTTTGTAAATTAGTACCAATTACGTAATTTATTAATCATTGTGTAGTAATGTGAGCCATAATATAAAATAAGAAAAATTGTGAGCCATACATAATCAAATACTTCTTCCATCCCCATTTTAATTATAATTTTTTTCTTTTCTCGATAACTTTTGTTTATTTATACGATTTGATTAAGTGTTTGATAAAATAAAATATTTTTGTCACCTCTTATTTTGTAGAACTTTTGACGTATTTTTTTAATATGTAATTTTTATTTTTATTGATATACCAATTTGTAAATATAATAATTTCAAAAAGTGAGAAATATTTCCTCGTAAACTTCAATTTATAATCAAATTGGAGACAGAAGAAGTATTGTACTCCTTTCGTTTCTTAAAACTCTTCCTCTTTCATTTTTTTTTTGTTTTTCTTAAAACACTTCCCCTTTCTATTAAAAAACCACTTTTACCCCTACTTTTTCATATCCTACCTATCACATCATACCTTTTCACTAACAACTAAACTATCACATCTTACTTTTACCCATCACATCAAGGACAAGATTGGAAAGTCAACTATAATTTAACACTTCCTTATTTTCCCCCAAAGTCAAAAGAGGAACTCTTTTAAGAAACGGAGGTAGTATATGACAAGCATAGTTCGATAAAAATAGTAAAAAGAGATGGAGTGTTTCTCTCTGAGGATGCTTATTAATTTATTACTGAGATGTAGTTTGTAATTTATAAGGTGCTTATAAGTTTAATATTTTTTTGTATAGATAAAATGACTTAGAAGATATATAAGTCACTTGAGGATATTTAAAATAAGAGAGATAATTTTGTAAATAATTTAGTTAAAACAGAGAAATGAAACAACTGAATTAAAAATAAGTACGTAAGATTTACTTATTTTTTTGACTTATAAATCAGATTATAAGCACAGAGAAATACGTCATCAACTAACTTATTCGTACAAAAACACTCACTAAATTGTTGGACGTACGGAGTACCTTTCGTATTTGATTTTTTTAGTGAAATTGAAAAAACTCTAGTCATTAGTTTCTTTTAAAAAAGGCTAAAATCTAGCGTTCTTCAACTTTATCAATTGTGCACGATTGATCTTTCAAGTTTTAAAAGTGCATAAATAGTCCTTCAAGTACACGTCAGCCCTCCAGATGAGGTCCTTTTGAAAGTAAATGTTAAAAGCTAAATAAAATACTAGCTTCATATAATACGGAGTAGTTGTACCTAGGGAATTTACTCGTATTATATGAAACTAGTATTTCGTTTAACTTTTAATATTTATTGTCAAAAGGACTTCATATGGAGGGCTGACGTGTACCTGAAGGACTACTTATGGACTTTTGAAACTTGAAGGACCATAGGTGCAGAACTCATAAAGTTGAAAGACTATTTATGGACTTTTAAAACTTGAAGGATCAATCGTGCACAATTGATAAAGCATTGCATATTACTAGAAATTGATTTAGTTAGATTTACTTTTCTAAAAAAAACTTCCAAAAAGATATACATATACTTATACATATACTTTTTTCTAATAATATACACTACAAATTTTATCTAATTTGATTCAAAAAAATTCAAACTACACCAAGACAAAACAATTGAAAATAACCTCAACATTCTAACATTAAACTTGGTAAAAAAGAATTGGCGCCTAATTGTCACCATATCTTTGTTTTTTTTCTTTTTCAAATTTTTTGTAGTTGGTGTTGTTGTAAATATTGAGATTAATTAATGGTTAAGCATTTGGATGGGTTCATGCAAGTCTTTGTCCACAAATCTTAACTTTAGAAATTTGGTTGGTACATAGTACTCCATGTGAATGAACCGCACCCACCCACCAACTCACCGCGTTTCGCAGTAAGAACTTTTCTTTTTTTAAATTCACTTTAATAAAGAAAAAGGCAAATTGCACATGGGCTACCCGTTAAAAGGGTAAGATCGACCTCAATCTCAATTATTGTCATTTACTCTAAATAAATATAGACCTTGCTTCAAATAGCTGCTACCATGGGTCAACTTAAGTTTCGTACAGATGACACGGACGATAATCATGTGAGAAATATTAAAGTAGGATTAAAACAATGAAAATATACCAAAATAAAACTTTCATGTTTCTATTCCCGAAATAGGACTTAAAATGCATTTTACATTACCAAACATGGTCATGTACATTATCAAAAAGTATAGCAATGTGCACATGTACAGTGTCACATTACCAAAGTGCGAGGTCCTATTTCGAGAAAAAAAATATGAAAGTTCTATTTTGTTATTTTTTTTGTATGTTTAAGCCATATTTAAGGTGATTTCTAGATAATTATCTGTATGAAGCTTAGGTGCATCGATGATAGCATTTTCCAAAAATTGAGTATTTTCCTTCATGAAATAAAATAAAGCGTCTTTCTTTACTTATTTAAGTTAATCATTTTTTGATACGGAGTATAATATAATCATACTAAACAGAGTTTATGAAGCGCGCATTTGAAATAATTCTTATATAGAGAGTTTATGTACAACTTTATTTTAAAGTTTTCTTATTATTTTAAAAAAATTAAATTAAAAATGAATTACCTAAAATTTAATTATCCGCAATGAGACTTTAGTTATGAGACGGAGGTCATACACTTATTTTAAATTATACTTAGGCCTCGTTCCGTTTAACTTATTTTTTCTTATTTTTTTTATTCTTATTAAAATCAGATCAGATCAAATCGAATCAAATAAGATTAGATCATATCGAATCAGATGAGATCAGATCAGACCAGATCTAATCAGATCAGATCCAATCAGATCAGATCATATTCAATCAGATCAGATTAGATCCCATCAATTATTATTATTATTATTATTATTATTTTATTCTTTAAAATGAAAAAATAAACTTTAGAAACAAATTTAATAGAAAACTAAGAAAGTAATCCTTAATTATTAGACTTCGTAAAAATTATTTTTAAAATACATTAACAATGTCAATCTAATTCTACTTTTAAAATACATTTTTATTGCTACTTGTAATTTGAATTTCTAAAGTTTTGATCTTTTATAAGGATGAGATATTTTAATAAAAATGAAATCTCTTCTGTATTATGATTATCTAAATTTAATTACTTTTTAATGTATATATAAATTAAATACTTATTCTAATTTATATATGAAGTAATTATTAAAATAGAAATTAATATTATAATTTCACAAAAAATCATAAAATAAAAAATATTATTACAGTATAATATAAATGATTATTCTTATATATGAATTAAAAAATTTTATCTTATTAAACAAATCATAAAATAAAAAATATTGATTATATTATAATATGAGTTATCATTACAATTTTCAAACGTTAATGTAAAGTCAAATCAAATTATTGATTTGAATTTTAAATCAAATCATAATTAATCAGATCAGACCATATAAGATCAGATCAGATCCAATCAAATCAGATCAGATCACATCAAATCAGATCAGATCCGATCCAATCAGATCAGATCTGTTTATATTAGAAATACAAAAAATCATTTCATATCAGAAAAAATAAATTGAACGGAACGGAGCTTTACTGCATTCATAAACGAACTTCTTGCATTTGTTTTTCAACTATATTTCTCAAATAATTCATATTCTCTTTAGAGAAAGAAATAAAAAACTATAGCACACATTATATCTCGCTCATCTATATAAATTTCACCAGAAATGTTATGTTACGAACAAAATAGTTATAAAATTCACAAATTTACTATTTATGATTTAAGTTCTCATTTTAAAATTATTTTAGACTATTTTATTTTTTTTATTGAAGTTTCCAAACAATAATTTTGTAAGATTTGATGTTATGTTACGAACAAAATAGTTATAAAATTCACAAATTTACTATTTATGATTTAAGTTCTCATTTTAAAATTATTTTAGACTATTTTATTTTTTTTATTGAAGTTTCCAAACAATAATTTTGTAAGATTTGTGATTATTTTATTTGTGAACCAAACTTCCCTCAAATTTCACTCTCATTAGTCATTACTCCTTGGGTCTCTTTCATGGACAAATTTAGGATCTCACCTTTTGAAATGTGTGGCTTTATAATAAAGACGTCGGCACACAAAACATTAACTTAATGGATTAAAACTACAAAATACCCTATAAATTGTTTCTTTATTTTTCTTGCACATGCATTGCTGACGATGATGAACCTTGGAGAGAAAAGGATCATAAAACGAGTAAAATTATTAATTAAAAACTCTAAGTCTTTTCATGTAATCCAATTTAAAAATATTTCATACTCCCTCCGTCCCCCTGTATTTGTCCACTTTCATTTTTGCACACCATCCAATGCACTTCTTTAATCCATTTTATCTTGTAATTTGTATATTAAAAAATTATAAAAATTATATATTAATAACCTATATGTTAAGACAAATCAAACAAGATCACACATGACTATATTTAGGCTTACACATTGAGAGAATTTGATGAGTCAAAGTGCTTAGATGAACAGTTCCAAAAGTCAAATGTGGACAAATACAGGGGGACGGAGGGAGTATGTCCCAAATAAATTCTCAACATTCTTGTTTTTGCGTAAGGAGTAATTCGTATCATTTAGTTATCCATTTTTATAATTAATATATATATTTTGATAATTTGTTTAAAATGTGGGAAATGCTAGGGGTACCACTAAATTCTACACATGCAAATATAGAGAGAATATCTATGCCCAAATTGATATAATATGATATAATATGTCTATGTTTGCCTTTGATGTACAAATAGTGTACAATTGTTATGACATTCCAATAATTTTTAAAAAAATATTACAAAATGAGGCATGTGTCTCTTTGATGCGTGATACAATTTGATAATAACTTGTCTTATTGAATATTGAGAGATATGACCATATATATAGGGAATACAAGAGTAATCAAAGTACAAGTAGGAAAGGAAAGAATAATCCTAGTAGGAAAGGAAAGAAGTATCCTAATTTAATTATACTTCCTAATATCCCCCCGCAAGCTGATCAACGGAGACGAGGGGCAGCTTGGAACATAAGTACTCAAAAGGAACTGGCGGAAGCGGTTTGGTAAGAATGTCTGCTAGCTGCTCTGAGGAAGAAACATGATGTGGAGTCATAGTGCCTGCCATAACCTCATCTCGTACAAAGTGACAGTCTGTGCCCACATGCTTCATGTGATCATGAAGAACCGAATTTTTGGTGACACAGATAGTCGACTCATTGTCACAGTATAACTTTGGTTTGGACGGAGGAATACCCAGTGCATCAGTCGATATTCAAAGCCACATAGCTTCTGCAACCCCTGCGCTGAACCTCAATGCCAAGGAAGTAATGAAGAGGTCCAAGTTCTTTGAGCTTGAAGTCACGGTGCATGGCCTAAGTAACTTCTGAGATGAGAGTAGAAGAGCTGCCAGTGAGAACAATATCATCAACATAGACAAGGACAACAATAGTCCCACGAGAGTCGTGTCTGGTGAACAAGCTGGTATCATGAATGCAGCACTTGAATCTAAGGCCCTGCAAAAAAGAGGAGAGGCGTGTGTACCATGCACGAGGTGCCTGTTTGAGACCATATAGTGATTTGCGGAGCTTGCAAACATAGTGAGGATGAGTGGGATTTATGTACCCCGGGGGCTGCTCCATATAAATTTCCTTGTCCACTGTACCGTGAAGAAAGGCATTGCTAACATCTAGTTGATGAAGAGGCCAATCACGGTTGAGTGCTAAAGAGAGGACCAGGCGCACTGTTTGTTGCTTGACCACAGGACTGAATGTCTCCTTGTAATCAATGTCATACTCCTGATGATAACCTTTTGCGACAAGACAAGCCTTATACCTTGAAACAGATCCATCAACATTCCGTTTAATGCGATACACCCATTTGCAACCAATCGGAGTGCAGTTCTTGGGTGGTGGAACCAAGTCCCATGTACGTTGCTCATTCAAAGCAATAAACTCCTCATCCATAGCTTGACACCAAAAACTATTACCAGAGGCTTGGCGGTAAGTGCTAGGCTCAGTGGTAGGTGGGGTAATATCAAGGGTGGTAATGGTATAGGCTTTAGGTTTGAAAATTCCAGATTTGGCTCGGGTTTGCATGGTGTGTGTGTTTTGGGGCGGGGTTCGGTTAACCGGTTGTGTGTTTTGGAGAGGAGTAGGTGACGGTCGAGGGTGGGTTGGGGTACGGTTCTGAGGTTGGACCGTCTGTGGCGTGTCCATAGGGAGGGTGTCAGGCTGTCATCCGTGACTGGTGGGATGGGTCTGGGGTTGGACCGTCAGTGGGACAGGAGCATGTGAGCCTGGGCTTGGAGGAAAAATAGAGGTTATAGGAGAGGGTGATGGGAGGGATGACAATTTGGGATATGGAAACTGATCCTCGACGAACCGAACATGACGAGAGACATAAACTTTTTGAGACACGGGTTCATAGCATTTATACCCTTTAGTGGTGGGGTGATATCCTAAGAAGACACAAGGAGTGGAGCATGGTTGAAGTTTGTGGTGAGTGTAAGGGCGGAGCCATGGATAGACCAAGCAACCAAAGGCACGAAGGTGGGTATATGTAGGAGGACGGTTATAAAGAGTTTCAAAGGGAGATTTGTTTGAGAGAGTTTTGGTGGGCATACGGTTGATAAGATAGTTTGCTGTGGCAAGAGCTTCGACCCAAAAGGTAGTCGGGAGAGCAGAGTCGTATAAAAGAGAAACAACCGTTTCAATGAGATGACGGTGTTTCCGTTCAGCGACCCCATTTTGCTCAGGAGTGTAGGGACAAGAGGTGTGATGAAGGACTCCTAAAGTTTGAAGGAAAAGGCCAAAAGCGTTATTGACAAATTCTTTGCCATTATCACTTCGAAAAATTTTGATGTGAGAATTAAACTGAGTTTTAATCATTTTTTCAAAATTCACAAAAACAGAGTAAGCTTCAGATTTATGTTTTAGGGGATAAATCCAGGTAAAGTTGCTGAAATCATCAACAAAAGAGATATAAAATCGAAAACCGCTACAGGAAGGAACAGAGGTGGGACCCCAAACATCAGAATGTATTAATTAAAAGGGCGTTGTGGCCTTATGTTCAGACAGTTCAAAAGGTAAACGACATGACTTAGAGACATAACATGATTCACAATGTAAAGGCTCTGAAAACTGAAAACCTAAGAAAGACAAAATAGATTTGGCAATCGCAGGAGCTGGATGACCGAGTCTACGATGCCAAGTGGACTCTTGGATAGCTTCATACGCAACGGTTGCGAGTTGGGAAGGAAGTGTGTATAACCCATGCTCACAGAGGCCCTTGTACCGCACCTGGTTGGTAGGATTGTCCACTATATGGAAATCATTGGCATTAAAAACAAGAGTGCAGTTGTTATCTTTGGTAAATCGATGGAAAGACAATAGATTGGAGGTAAGGGAAGGGACATAATGAAGAGTAGAAATGTGGTATTTACCATTAGGAGTATGGACAAAACCTGAGCCAGAGTGTGTGATTGGTAGGGATTGACCATTGCCTACGGTAATAGCATCAGTACCGGTGTATTGATGAGGAGATTGTAGCTGAGAATAATCAGACGTGACATGGGTGTTGGCACCAGTGTCCAGATACCAGTTTCCAGAATGATTACTCGTAGATGCATGCATTGCACGGGGAGCACTAGAGGAGGAGTTCGCAGTATAAGAATCATCAAATCGATACCAGCACGCAGACGCAGAGTGACCTCGTTTCTCGCAGATTTGGCAGGTTGGCAGATCCCGTGACGGTCGACCGTTTCCCTGGGACGGTCGACCGTTTCCCTGGGACGGTCGACCGTTGTTCCTTTCTCCACGTCCGCTGTTGTATCCACGTCCAGGTGACGGTCGACAGCGGTAGCCTCCTCTACCGCGACCTCGACCGTTCGTAGCGAGAAGTGTTGTGCGAGGTTCGGTGATGGTAGACTCGGTGAGGCTGAGTTTATTCTCCATCTCCAAGTTTATTTCTTCGGAGATCAGCCATCCATAAAGCTGATTTAATGAAATATTGGTATTGTTCATGCGAATGTTTTGCTTAAAGGATGAGTATTCGGTGGGAAGACCACGAATAACAGCATTCACCACATCACGTTCAGGGATCTCTTCTTTCAAGGCATCGAGATCCAAGAGAATAGTTGCCACATCATCAAGGTATTGTGTCATAGTTTTGGTACCTTTACAAAGAGTGTGGAGTTTGTCCCGAAGCTGATAAACATGAGCGGTGGACACGGAGTTATACCGTGCGGCCAAAGCATCCCAGAGGGCAGCAGATGTGGTGAAGCCGCGAGCATGTTTGTGAACGGAGGGGCTGATGACCGCTAAGAGGCAGGCGCGGATCTGTGTGTCAACGATGGTCCAGGAGGTATACTCTGGATTAGGGACGGTTTTATCGTTTTTGGAGATAGTTGGCGCCAGGGCTGCTTCATGACCATCAATCCATCCAAGGAGGAGATTAGCTGAAAGAGCTGTCTGGACATTGAGAGACCATGCCGGATAATTTGTTTCGGTGAGTTTTTCTGGGATTAAGTTGTGGAGACTCCGAAGCAAAAGTTTTATTCCGGAGGGTAAGGATGCCAAAGGATCCGACGGGGCTGCCATGGTGGTCGGGAAAAAAAGAGAGGCTAGGTTTTTGAGAGCCTTAGCTCCGATACCATGATACAATTTGATAATAACTTGTCTTATTGAATATTGAGAGATATGGCCCTATATATAGGGAATACAAGAGTAATCAAAGTACAAGTAGGAAAGGAAAGAATAATCCTAGTAGGAAAGCAAAGAAGTATGCTAATTTAATTATACTTCCTAATAATGCGAAATAATGAAATATTGCATCCAAAATACTTACTTAAAGTTTGAAACTTATGTGCATGCGTGGTCGTTTTGAGTATTTCATGTTTCAAATTATTTTTAAAATTTATATGACAATGAGTCACAAATTTGTGACATCTTTTTCAACTAAACATTGTAACATGTCAAACTTATTGTTGTAGGTCAATGAAAGATTTTCATATTCTAACAGAAAGTAAACTAATTAAGGATAAAGAGTGATATGATGTGATTATTGTTAGTTCCTATGTGTGGTTGCGTTATTAATTCCTGCTCGCATTATTTTTTGACAACACAAACTCTGTAGTAGCTAGCCGTTTTGATTACTGTATGAGTTGTAGCATCCTGTCAGTCAGGACTCGGGCAATCAGAATGTTGCGGTTCACAATGTCACTATGGTTAACGAGTCCTGAAGCCAGCTACTTACTTTTATCTTTGGGACTTCTCTCTTCATGTTCTTTTTGTAAGACTATGCCACTTGCAAACCGTGCTATACTTGCGTTCGAAGCAAAATAATAAAAGGCCCGCAATAAGACTTCTATTGAAACTCTGCTACGTAGAGTGCTATCCAACCAAGGACTTTTGATGTTATCGCACTAAGGTTTAGTTTAGCACGCGTGCGCGCACACACACACATATCAGAGGTACATCATACACGTGTGCGTAGAGAAAAAGAAGAGGGTAGACCAACTCCATAAGAGCAGGATCACGCCTTTTACATATAAGATTTGAGCGTGGAGAAGAGAATAATTTATCGTTCTCTTTTCATGAGAGAAATCCAGAAGTTGATTCATTGAAGTCTGGAATCAGGTGAGCAACACATCCTTCGTGCAGAGCAAGAAGAAGGTGTAACACGCCGTGAAGATAGATGCAAACAAAGCTTGTTGTCAAGTCACTCGTAAATAGACAGATCTATATACATTAGAAGGTTCTGTACTGATTCATTTTGTAATTCTTATGGTGATTCAAAGGAAAGGTTATTACACGGATGTGGGCCTCGCAGAAGTAGGATATTTAGCTCCGAACTGCGTAAACAATTCTTGTATTCACTCTCATTTAGTTTCTGGCAGTGCTCTTGATCAGCGTATTAGCTTTCTAGTTAGTTGGTTTGTTGATTGTGGTACTCTATAAACTTTCAATTATACCCCATGAGCCACTAAAATATTAGTCTATTCCATGGAAATTAATGCTCATTAGAGAAACCATTTCATAATGTTTTTATTTTACCATAAATAAGACTTCAAGTCATAGATAAGCGAGGCCAATTTCAATATAATTTAAAACAATTTTATGTTAAAAACATAACACAAATTTTATAGTAATGCACATATTTTTTAATAAAGAAAAAGAAATGCACATATTATAAAATTGAAAAAAGTGAAATTATTTAAAAAATTATTATAAAATCATATTTTATATTAATGTAAGTATAAAGTGAAACCAATTTTGAAAGACAAAAATAATTAAGAAAATTAAAAACAAAAATATATTTTTTTGAAAGAAAAAAATTACAATAATGCACATATTTTTTCCGGATAATAATGCACATATGTTAAACACAAAAATAAATAAGAAAAATATTATTTTAAATAAAGAAAAAGAAATAAACCTTGGAGTTATGGATAGGAGTGGAGGCGGTGACAGAGTGGAGGTAGCAACGGCATGGAGGACGACGACGGAAAAGGAGAGGAGGTGGCAAACTGAAACTAGGTGACAACGGTGAGGGAGACCGTGCAGAAATGGAGAGATGGTGTGGATTTTGATGAGGTGTAGGAAGAGGAGGCGGTGACGGTGACACAGAAGGTGGTGAATCCTGGTGGCAATGGGGACAATGACGAGTGAGTAGATGGTGTACCCTAAGTGGCGACGATGGCTCGAGCAATGATGCATGGTGAAGAAAGAGAGAAGAAGTGAGATCGCGTAAGTAAGATAGGATCTCAGTGGTTATTTTTAACACAACCTTTTGAATCGGTTGTTAGTAAGAACTGATTCAATAGGCTATTGAATCGGTTAATACTAACAACCGATTCAAAAGGTTATACTCATTTAAATTGGTTATTAGTAATAACCAATTCAATAACGTAACCTATTGAATTAGTTATTATTAACAATTGATTCAAAAGGTACCAGTTGGCGAAAACGAACACCCCGTTTGCACTAGTTTTCTCTTGAACAGATGTAAATGGGGTAGTGTATTTGACCTTTTTGTAGTAGTGCTTCCATCTACGATCAACACATACGACTCACATTACCCCCCAGTGGCGGAGCCAGGGCGCATATTTTGGGAGGGCACAAAAATAGAGTATAATAACATTAAAGAGGACGCCTAATTTGACACCAATCAGTTGCGAACTCAATTACTATACCCGTTCAATTAGGACATGCGGTGGCCGTTCATAAAACTTATTATAGCTACAATTTTACGAAGCACCGTAGGAAACCAATTGAACTAGTGCCACGGTTTGACATCATTTGGAGTGGTGTTAATTTAGACTTGCTCAATATTAAATAACTAAAAAATTTACTCAAAAAAATGACCAAAAAATTATATTCTAAAATGAATCCAATTATATTGAATTTATATTATAATTAAATACGGTTATACAGAGCACTTCGTTATCTGATATCATCTTGAGGGCTTGAGGCGGAGCAGCAAGGGACTCAGGGGGGACATCGTCCCTCAATCCACATCACCGGTCCTTCGACGTACTTCGCCGGAACTCCGCCAGGGGGGCACGTGCCCTGGCATGCCCCCCCCCCCCCACCCTTCGCCCCTGTTACCCCTGCTATTCATCATCTTCTCTATATAGCTTCAAGCTTCACCAATGACTATCACGGCAATATATATAATGTACAAATTCTTCCCTAATATGTAATATACATCACCTTGGGACGGTACCTCCAAAAAAGGTCTGTAATTTTTATCCGAATTAGGCTTCCATGTAAACATAATGTCTTCATCATCTCTTATATTTTTATTAAATTATTATTTGATATTATATTATATATTTAATGTATCCTGATGGATTAAAGTCGATCAGAGAGAATATCATGTTTACACCCTATCAAGATAATTATTTAATATTTTTTTAAATAGTATGAGAACCTAGGAGGGACTATGAAGATTCTACTTTCACCATGTGTGTGTATGTAGTAATTTTAAATGGTAGCAATAGATTTAAAAAAAACTTTAAACTAAACGATATTGTTAGGTGTTAGAGTATATTACCTTTTGGATCTACAACAAAAAACTTGATTATTTGGTTGAGTTAGTTCGTTGACATGGCATAAGATCATCTTTGACCAAGAGGGGGCATTTTTTCCCTTCTTGTTCGATCCATCCTTAGACGTCCCGAGGGCATCTTATGGTTCCTCGTCCCTCTCTTCCAAAGTCACATATATATTCGCCATTGTCATGGCTTCCGCTGGAGTCTGTTGAATGGGTGGTCAAGTCGGTGCAGAATGGGCCTTTCAGGGGAGGCTGTAAAAATTGATAAATAAGATGTTTCATCCGCTCATTCTACCTCTCGAGAATCCTTTCTTCATCTGGAAATGAATTTTGCAAAGACTCACCCTTCCTTTGCTTGACAAAGGCCAGGTGGGCAAAGTATTTTTTAGGTTTGTAGTTCTCCGTGAAATATTTTATGATATTTGCTTCTAAGTCGTCCCTCCAGTTATTGATGCTCCATGGGGATTGAATCTAGCCAACCCGCTATCGTGATATCCATTATTTGCAAAAAAGGCAAATCTAGTCATCTTCTGCTCTTACGGCCTGCATGTTGTTGTAGTTGATTCTGCAATGCTCTTCTAAGTAAGTCTCCATGTCATACTACTTCACAGGTGGGACCTTAGATCCTATAGGGTACGAGTAGGCCATGACCCTCTATGAAAAAAGAGTGTCCTCCAGTACACCTAGCTTGTGGCCTTTTCGGGTTTCCACCATCAGCAGCAACTTCTCATTTCCCTCACAAATATCCTGCATCCCTGATGAGCTTTCCTCTTAGCCACCACTAGGGTGTCGTACCCCCAGGTGCCCACCAGGCTCTTTGTACTTCATCATCCTTCCTTTGGGCGCTTACCTCTTGCCTAGAAGATTTGACGTTGCTCTAAGCATCCCGGCTAAGAAATTGGATAGTTGTCGGCTTCCTTCCCAACCTCTCCTTAACCAGAAGCAAAATCTTTGAAAGACCCCACCACATTGAGTTGTCACCTCTGCATCATGCGACTCTACTCGCTTTTGGGTCAACATGCACATTGGCTTTAGCCTTCTCCTACTTTGACACCCTTCATCCTACCCCGTCCCCTCACTCTAGGATCTCCGCATCAAGCGGCAGACTTGATTTTTGAGATTAGGGCACAACTAGCAGGGATAAGACAGTCAAGTTGCCATCTGGGACCGGACATTCCAAGATCTATAGAGCCCTCTCTAACGTGACTCCTTCATTGTATTTCCTATTCCATTTGTTCTCAACTTTCATCTCATCATGCTTATGAAAGTACACCATTTATCCTGCCTTGGATTTCTCCCGTTTTAGGGATGGCCCACAAGTCTGCAACTCATGCCGTACAACCAATGTACTCCCTCCGTCCGCCTAAGATGTTCTCATTTTGACTTTTGGTGGTTTTTAAGGAGAGTTGAAAAAAGGTGAAAGTTTACCATAATACCCTTAATGAAAAATGGGTGGAGTGTATTAAATGAGGTGGGTGGGGTGTAATAAATAAAGTAAGTGGGGGTAGTTGTGGTATTTTACTTGTTAAAAAATGAAATGAGAAGATCTATTGTGGACAAAGAAAAAGGACTATTGGGAAGATCTATGGTGGACAGAGGGAGTATTTTTTAATATTAGAGTTGTTGACGGATTGCGTACGTGATCCAGTCTATCCTGGATGTGGGCTAACAATTGCGTGATGTTGTTCATGATAGTCTCCATCGGGGTTGGTTGAACAACTTGTTCCCCCTATAGAGGAAGGTAGCACAATGGCAAATGATTGGCCCGTTGTCGCAGGTGCCTTGGTATTGTTCTTGGCCTTTCTTCCTGCCATGCTCAAGAACACACATAAATATTCTCACTCGTCCTTTAATGAGAGCACAAATGATAGAATTTAACTCAACCGGGTATTAATCTCACATGAATTATGAAAAAATATTGAATAAGAGACAAAAATATTAAACTCAAGAATTGGAATCCAAGACCTTCCTCCTTTGAACAAAATCTTTAGGAGGTATTTATAACACATAAGATTCTTAATCTTTAGGAGGTATTTATAACACATAAGATTCTTAATCCTACTTCGCGGCTCGAACGGGTCTAACCCATCAATCTGCTTGCAGGTCGATTTTTAGTTTTGGGCCCCAGCACCGAGTTATTTAATTAAATAAATTTATTAAGTTTATTACATTAATAATAACATCTTGACCTAATATATCCATCATAGTGGTTTTAACATTTTTAAGCTTACAATTACAAGCTCCAAATTTTGATTAAAAGGCTTTGCAGTTAAAAGTACGAGTACTCACTTTAGGTGCAACGTGAAGCCCACTTTGTATATCCTTTTTTCCCAGCCACCCATCTTTGATTCAATTGAAATCTTTTCCCACAAAATAAAAGGTGTGTTCATAATAGTATTACCTAAGGATTAAGCTATATGTACTCCAACATTTATACCCCAATTTGTAACCCACAGGTTTACACTAATATTTTGTGTTGGTGTAAAACTAATTTTTATTGACGCACCAACACTTTGTGTCCATGTAAATTTTTGTTAACGCACCAACACTTGTATCGGTGTAAATCATCAAAATGTTTATGCATAACTGTGGTGTGTAAATAGGGTACGTTTTTTGGTGTAAGTGTAGCATGGTCCATTACGTAATAATTCAAACCCACATGTGGAAGAAAGAGTAAATTGTGAAGTTGGTATTTGCGAGTTGAATGGCGGCTAACCTAAAGAATTAAGCTTTTTTTCCGAGTTGGGGTGGGGTAGAGCGTAGAGGTGGGGGTAGGGTTTTCGAGGGCGGGTTGGGTGTAGAAAACATCAATTTTTCGATTAGAGTACCGGATGTATTCCAAAAACGCAGTGACACTGTTGGCGAGTATCAGCGAAACCCCACTACTCTTCCTTCTTTTATACTCCGTATTTTAGAATTCATATCAAGAATTTAAAATTCACCAATCAGAACTTAAGCATTAAAGTAATGCAAAACCCTTCATCGTAATTACGTAGTATTACCTCTGTTTAGCAGAAAGTGTTACTCCCTCTGTTTGTAAAAAAAGACTTCTTATTTTGACTTGGAGCGAAAATAAGAAAGTGTTAAATTATAGTTGACTTCCAATTTTGCCCCTGATGTGATGGGTAAAAGTAAGATGTGATGGATAGATTATTAGAGAAAAAGTATGATGTGATAGATAGTGTATGAAAAAGTAAGGGTAAAAGTGGTTTTTTAATAGAAAGTGGAAGTGTTTTGTTGGAAGTGAAAAAAAATGAAAGAGGAAGTGTTTTTAAGAACGGAGGAAGTAGAACTTATATGGAAATGATGCATGAACCTATTGAGTACTTTATTGTGTTTGTTAGCATGATTTTATTGCGAATTTATTCGTACCTTCTCACCGTTTATTTTATAAAATAAAATATTTTTGTTACTTCTTGTTTTAAAGAATTTTTTGATGTAGTATTTAAATATGTAAATTTTATTTTATTTTTATCGATATTTAAATAAAATGAATTGAAAAAACTTAAAATTTTTGTTTATTTTGTGTAACATGACAAACACTTTGGAACATAGGGAGCATATTGGCACTCGTTTCCAATGTCATACTCCCTCCGTCCAAAAAAGATTTACACCTTTCAAAAAAATTGTGTCCCACAATTTCTTACCCATTTCTATTAAAAAACCACTTTTACCCTTTACTTTTTCAAAATCTACCTATCACATCATACTTTTTTCCTAATAATCTACACATCACATCCTACTTTTACCCATCACATCAAGGGTATTTTTGGAAAGTCAACACAAAATTATCCCTCCCTTAATTTCAACTTTAGTCAAAACGTGTAAATCTTTTTGGGACGGAGGTAGTATATATTATGACATTGACCCTGAACAAATTGATAATCTTACGATGTTCTGGTCCGAATATCGATTATACGTTCTTCCTATAATACACCCCAAAGCCCGACACGACTCTAGTGCACCCCCTTCAATTGCATTTTTCAAATTTCCCTGACGTTAGAATTTATTTTGACTTTGAAATCAACCAAATATGGAGGTGCAATAAAAAAAAGGATAATGCTATGTTCACAAACTAAACTTACACAAAACTCACAATCTTTGCCACATCATCATATCATTTAATAAATAAAATAATAACAAATAAAATAACAAATCCCAACAAATAAATTACAGAGAAATACTGGTCACAGGCTCACAGCAGACTCCATTTCCATCTCACCAAAACTCCATTTCCGATATGACAATGGAAATGGAGTCTGCTGTGAGCCTGTGACCAGTATTTCTCTGTAATTTATTTGTTGGGATTTGTTATTTTATTTGTTATTATTTTATTTATTAAATGATATGATGATGTGGCAAAGATTGTAAGTTTTGTGTAAGTTTAGTTTGTGAACATAGCATTATCCTAAAAAAAAAGTTTTATGAAGAAAAAAGTAATCCAAATTTAAATGCAAATTTTCGTAATAAAAAAAACATACTCCGTACTTGGGTTGGGGTTTGCCTTTAAATACGACCCTCCGACCACTCCTTTCTTCCCTTTACCTCTCCCAACCTTCTTCCCCTTTACTTAGCGGTTTTCCGGCAATGATGTCTACTTTTCCGGTCACTCCCGATCACTTTCTCCTCCCCAACTCATTCCCCGTTTTCGAAGCCGATTTGTCCCCGTGGGAATGGGAGGAACCGCCGGCTCCGTCCTTCCTCTTCCCCCTTCTTCACCACGACCCGGTGCCCAAAAACATAACTCAAGCGGTCTCCGGTTCGGATTCCGATTCGAGTACCGAAAACTCGAAGACGAACCCCGGCTTCTCGAGCTCGGGCTCGGATGACCCGAACGGGAACGGAGACGACGACGGGCCCCGCTCGCCGGAGGACGAGCGGAAGCGGAGGCGCAAGATCTCCAACCGCGAGTCGGCAAGACGGTCGCGGTTGAGAAAGCAAAGGCAGCTAGAGGAGCTGACTCTCGAACTGAACCGGCTCCGAGCTGAGAACCGGAAGCTAACGAACCAGCTCCGCTCCTCTAACCAGCTCTGCATAGCTGCCCAGAGGAACAACGAGCTGGTTCGAGCCCAATCATCTGCCCTTCGGCAAAGACTTTTGGGCGTTCATCAGGCGTTGCTCCTCAGGCAACTTCAGAATCAGGACAACCAACTGAGCTACGCACACTCCGTAAATGGCGGCATGTAATAGCACATAAAAACTTTTCACATTTCAAATTTGACACCAAAATTTGACATCGTATATTATACAAACAGTCATAATCTAAACTACCTAGATAGTTATTGTCTGTATATGTCTGTAAAATATATGGTGTCAAATTTTGATATTAAAACCCTGAAATTCATCAGTGCAATCTCAACTCGCCGGGCCATATATAATTACATGAACTAAATTCTTCCGATTCAAAAAACGCAAGAGGTTAAGGACGTGTTTGGTTAGAGAAAGAAAACGGGATAAAAAAAAGTGATGGAAGCGGGACTTGTTCCGGAATCCGGAGGTGTATATACTGTAAAGTCCATGGTTTGTAAATTGTTATTCTGTAATGTAAAAAAACTAGTGTTACATAAATGAATTAAATGTATCTTTTGTTTTGCTATGTTCTACGTCACTTCTTTTTCATTAGTGAGAACATGTTCTTTAAGCTAGAAAACAAACTTAGATGTGAAAAAAATTGGAAAAATTTAACAAAAATATAGCTAAATGTATTTTACATAGCTAGTATTCTCATTATAATTGTTAGTCTTGTTGTTTTTGTTTTTGTTTTTGTTATTGTTATTGTTATTGTTATTGTCATTATATTCATAATAGGTAAAAAAAGTTAGTAGAAATCGACCACGTGAAAAGTGTATATGTCATTTATTTAGAGAGAGTACTATATAGTTATTAGTTTTTCATTTGAAATATTGATGTTTTTCTCTAGGTCAATTTAGATTAATAAAATATCCATAATTCTTGGATCATAGTTTAGTCTCATGTAAATTTTTTTTTAAAAAAGAATTTTACGAATAAAATTGTACTCCGTTTTATTTATATTAAAAATGGAACAAAAAATAATGCTGAGTATGCATGAATTACAAAAAATAGTAACATGAGAAAAATAAAAATAGAAAATTTTCAATAATTTATACTCTGTAAAATATAGTTGTAATAATAATAATAATAATATATGAAAGTAATTTTTAGAGTCATTATATGGTAAGAATTAAGCTAGAATTAGAAAACTGGAAAAAATAAGAAGAAATCAGAAAAAACTAGAATTAACTGTACTAGTTTTGGTGTTCTTAAAAGATCCAAGACTCTTATTTTAGTGTTTTCATAGTTTTTTACTCTTATCTAAAGAGTTTTCCCAAGAAGAGAGGGACAATGCTTGTGACTACCATGAAGCCCACATTGTCATGCCTCTATCGCTCCGACACGACGCGATAGTCATGCAATGATGGGGCGTGACGCCTCCATTCATGTCGCGGTGAAGCCCCACTACAGATAGCTTATTTATCCCTAATAATACTGTGTACATTGTGCTACAAGTCCTTATCTCAATATGTTCATTTGTTTTGTTTGGCGTAAATTTTAAAAAAATAAAATGTATGGTTGAAAAAGATGCATAAGAGAAAGAAAGATTGTATACCACCGAATGTTTTTTAAAACTAAAAAGCGAAATCTTTTTCAGAGCCGTTCCAAAAAAGAAATGAAGGGTCTTTTCTGGAGACATGAGGAGTATATCTAGTACCGTATTTTTCGTACATCTGCGCAAATACTCATATTCGATTAACCAATGTACTCATTTCAGACATTTACTTATTTCAACCGAGTAATATATATTCAAAAAATGTATTTCCTACATCTCGAATTAATCTTCTCAATTTCCTTTGCAGGTTTCCCAATATAAATTTCTTGTTCTTTTAAAAGAATGGAATATGTGGTCCATACAAATTCTCTCCTCTTTATAAATCTCAACTAAATAATTTCATTTTTCTTAAACTACATGAACACTAAATGAGAAGATTAATTTAAACGAAGAGAATACATTATCAAAAAATATGAATGTTCAATTGAAAATTACATAATACTTAGAAAAAAATGTAAATTTACGAGTGGTACAATACTTATTTTAATTAAAATAAAGATGAAAGTAAAATTTAAATAAAAATTTATGCAAAATAAATATCCAATTACGGGTAAATTAATACTCATATCTACTAGACTAGAAAAGCCTACATCTAGTTCCGATTTTAATCGCGGTCAACTTTAATCACTTTCTTTATTATTTTTGTTAGTTATTTGATAAAATAATATAGTCTTATCCTCTCTTGTTTTGTAGAACTTCTGAATTAATTTTTAAATTTTAATTTTACACTTACAATCAAATAAATTAAATTAAAAATAAAGTTTTATTATTTAGGGCAGTTTGTTTTTAGGACCCATGCTTGCTTAGTAGAGAAAGATGAACAGGAAGGAGGAGAAACGAAGAAAATTCCATGAAGGCCTGCTAAAATTGCTTTATCCGCCTCCATCGTTGCCTCCTGATCACCAAGCAGTAAGTTTCTCTTTTTAAATTATCTTTGTTCTCAGTATTCGACTTCTGATCGGATTATTAACTCAGACGGAAAGTAGCGAAGAAGAAGCCCCCTCCATCATCGACTTGGATATTGTTCGAGGTGCTCCCTTTTTTCCTGAAAATATTGATTGATAGAGCAGTATTGACTCTCTAATTACGAGATTGAAGTGAAATGCAGACGAATCTGAGAATGAAAGGAGTTCTTCTTCCTCTAGCGATCGGGACATGGGATTTGAAGCTGGGAAACTAACTAGGGCTCAGAGGAAGCGCATTCGCAGAGCGAAGCTCAAGGAAGGGGCTTCCCGTCGCCGGAAAATTATCGGCCCTTTGTTGCCTGAAGCAAGCGATGAGATTGGAGTTTCTGGTGCGGAGATCGTAGAGGAGCACCCTCCATGTGTTCGTCAAAATGCGTCCTCGCCAGGTAAACGTGTGTCATGGAGATTTGATTTAATTTCTTATTTGCATTAAATTACGCGTTTTGTGAGGTTTGATTGATCATGTAGCTATAAAGATGGTGTTTGGGGTTGATTTTCCAAACTACTTATGAACTTCTGTTTTGTCAGACTGCAATATAAAATGAGTTCTAGAAGTGCAATACAGAGAAGCTAAAACTAACTACTGTAAATGTTTCCAGCTTGTAGTTATATTTTTTGTTTCTTCAAAATCTACCACAAACTCAAACACCCTCAAAGTCTGATTCTAATGGGTGTAAATTCTACAGAAGAGATGCCAGAATTGGTGTAATTATGTGTTTTAATGTTATAAAAATAAAAATGCTCCCTCCATTTCTAAATAATCTTCACACTTTCATTTTTTGTTTGTACCAAAATAAACCTCACAGTTCTGTTTTTCCTATTAAGGATAAAACTTGTGGCTTACAACTTTCCTCTCTTATCTAAACAAATTTTGATCCGACATTGTTTTTTTAAAAAAAAATCTTTGACTCATTGAAGTCAAATTATGAAGTTTATTTTGGAATGAATTCATTGCATAACATTACACTATAACTCTATTTTCCAAACAAACTCAAAATAATAACACTGTAATTACACGCACACTCTCATTACCATACACTTCGTGTAATTACATAGTTTGTAATCCTACCCTAGCAATTACACTAACTTAGTAATCACATTATGCTATCCAATAAACTCTTATGTTGCTTTTTAGTGTTTTAATTCAAAATAACATTTGTGAGTGACCTTTACTATTTGAGATGTTCAATAAATTAACATTTTAAATTAGCAATATATTGAAAAATTTGTTAATTTCAAAATACTAATTGGAATTTTCGAAGGAATCATTCTTTATTAACATTTCTAGCGTTATGTTAAATTACTAGGCTTGTTATTACATGCCACTAACTACTAGTTAAACATGCTAGGTGTTCGTTTGGGAACAACTTTTTTATTAGTGTTTTGAAAATGCTCCTAAGTAGGAGTTAAACATTTTAACATGAACTAAGTATCTAAAGGACTCCATTACTTTCTGTACCTAGACAGAAGTTGTAATGTGAACAATGACTAGGAATTAGTCAATGTTGATGAGATGTGGTGCAATGGTTCAATGACACACATTATCATTACAAGCCGGAGGTGATGAAAGATCACCAGTAGGGTTATGTGGAAGGGTGGTGGCAGAGATTTGAAGGGGTTCTAGAGAGATGCCAAAGGAGTTCCCGATGAGGGGGCAGGGGGATTCCGAGCTCTAGTGGAGTTCCAGGTTTCGAAGGGGTTGTGGAGGGAGTCTGGCTTCATGTGGGGCCCTACGGGGGTTCCGGGTTTAGGAGGGGAAGCGAAGGGCCCTCGTAGGGGCTCTTGGTGTCGAAAGAGCTCTAGGGGGTGACAGATGGGTGTTGGGGGTTGAGAACGGAGGCAGAACAAGCAAAAAATGTGGGAGAGGGGAGGATAAACGCACGTGTGATGGGAGTAGTAGTAAAGGTGTGCTGAATGAATCTAACATGACGTGAAAGGTATAGACGTTGGCAATGGGGACAAGACAATTATATGCAGAGTGCGTGGTTGAGTAACCAACAAACACACAAGGGTGAGATTTTTAGTAGTGGAGTGTAAGCGTAACCACGGATTAGCACAAGCAGCCAAAGGATTGAAGTATGTTGTAGTTTGGTTCTTGATGGAAAAGTGTATGAAACAGACTCTGCAATTTGAGTCATAAATCTACAATTTGAGTGTTAAATCATTTTTTTTACTAATTAATTCTTCATTTATTTACTAATTAAATCTGCATTTATTTACTAGTTAAACCTGCAGTTACTAAATCTTCATTTTTTACTAATTAAATCTGTAACTATTACCAATTGGTATCTTAAATATGCAATATGAGTGTTAAATCTTCATTTTTTACTAGTCATGATTTACTTTTATTTTTGTTAATTCATGATGAGTACATCAAAATTCAAGAGTGGAGTCAATTGCTCCCCATGATTCACAAGGTGAAGAACAAGATTAAGCCAAGAATGTATCCTTACTAAAGAAAGTATGCCAAAATTTTCATCTCCTAGACTTAAAAGGAAGCAACGGAACACACCTTTAATAAGATCTGAGGTTTAGGATTATTTCACTAAGTTTACTATTATTAAAGATGAGTTTATATTGCAAAAAGCTAGATGTGACCATTGTGGTAGAGAATTTGCTGCAAATACTAAAAGTAATGGCACATGCTTTTTGAAAAACCATTTAAAAAGTTGTGTCAGTTTACCTCGTGAGAAAGGGGATCATAATCAAACTAATTTGCTATATGGAACAGCTGATGGGGAGGGAAATGCGCCAATAACTTTTGGAAAGTATAGCGGAGAAGCACTTTGGAAGGGTATAGTATCAATGATTATCATTGATGAATTTCAATTTAAATTTGTTGAGGGAAAGAGTTTAAAAAAAAGTCCATATCCATTGCTGCTCCTAGATTTAAGATGCCTTCTCGATGGATAGTTGCTAGAGATTGTTATGGGATTTACTTGGATTAACAAACGAAATTAATAAAATTGTTCCAAGGTGCTAGTGTCACTTACCACTGATTGTTGGATATCTTTGCAAAATGTCAATTATATTTGTAACATCTCACTTTATTGATGAAAATAGGAAATTGAATAAGAGGATAATCAACTTTTGTCCAATTCATATTCATAAAGGTGAGAATATTTGCAAAGCAATTGACAAGTGTTTGCGAGATTGGGGTATTGATAAGATTTTTACAGTCTATGATGACAACACAAGCTCAAATGACACACACGAGACTTGGATAAAAAGAGGTTTAAAAGTAAGGAGTTTCTACCTTGATGGAGTCCTCTAGATTCTAGAATCATCACTAAGAGTGTCTCAGGACTAGTGGCTGGTGTTGCCCGACTCAAAAACTGACCATTGTTGTTGTTGGGTATCCAATTGGTGTAATTTGCTGTGGCAAGAAGCCACATCCGAGTCCATCAATTTCCGTTTGTGATTGAGATCATCCATGAGTTTGATAAATGGAATGTTGGTCCCGCAAACATGAGTGATGGAGACAAAGTCATCAATCATCAAATTTGTCTCCAATTTCATTGAGTACGTGACAGAGAAGATCTTGCAAAAGATGACTTGGAACGAGTGCCAGCTCATATCGAATGGGCTGCATATCATTGAGATAGTGGGTGACCATGGTATTACCGCGAGATGTTTTGCCCATTTTTTATTTTAAGGGCACTACTTGCCTGCAACTATAGCTAGCAAAGCTGGAGTAGAGATATCTCCACTCTCGTGGTAGTGTGAAATGTCTCAACCATGGAGAGGGGCTTCTGAGAAGGGCACCAACAATGTTTTGATCCTGACGAAACAAAATCGAGTAGCATTGATTGGCTGTGTCACCAAGATATTTTGGTGGAGCAGTGAGAGTGCCGTCTATGTAGCCTAGGAGATCAAGGCCAATGAGCTGGAATGAACTTGTCTTCTCCATATGGGGAAGTTTGTGGAGTATAGTTTTATGGGGAAGCGTGTTTTGGCATGAAGTTGGAGCATCAAAGTGTCCTTGGTGATTGTTGGAGAGGAGAAGACGACGGAGGAGGCCATTTAACGGTGGTGGATGTTCTTTAAAAACAATATTGGCTCTTAATACCATATAGTAATGATGGTTTTATAATTTTTATGTAATTACTGTTTCCTATGAAGTTGCGATAGGAAGAGTGTTCGTCGTATGCTTTTTAAATGAATTTACAGTGTTAACTAGTTACATATAATTAAGCGGCACTATAAATTTAGTGGCATTGACCTCAACAAGGCTTGTTGAGATTAAGGTCACAATAGTAACGGGGAATGCGGATTAGTAAAAAGCTGTTAATGCCTTCTTCACATGAAACATAAACGCATAAGTTCAAACTTGAAGAACACAAGAACTGGTTCTTTATTTGTCGTACTAAAGAGTGTTCTTGCGCTTCAGTGTATTGTTTACCAGAAGAGGCGACACGATGTACAATGAAGAAGAATAAGTTAAAGAAAAGAAGAGCCATCAAGAAGTCAGGAAGTGCGAGTTCGAACATTGTGGGGCATGCCAAGTAGTGATGATTGTGTTGCTCCACGCCTCCTTCCATTCAACGATACAGTCTCCCAGGAGAACTGATAGGAATTTTAGCCGACAAATGACTCCTCGCTATGGATCCACTTGCAATGCAATAATGTAAGTGATATAATCTCTCCCTACATTTACTGCTAGCTTGGCAAACAAATAAATCCTTCTTCTATTCATACTATTTTTACTTTGACATTTTTCGTTTGTGTGAGTTGAATTTGCCTTTTCTAAAATGTTGGTTTTAGTTCGTTTCTCGTTTTGGTTTCTGGTAAATGTGCATGCTGCTTTTCTGAACTCGTTGCGACTTTGTTCTCCAAGTTCTTGTGTGTGGTAAATTGGCCCTTTTGATTGTTTGTACCTTTCTTGTTTCAAGTTTTGGGCAAATGTTGACTGCTTTGCATCCCTTTTGCAGGTGCTCCCCTGATGTTGTAGTGCCGCTGATGTATTTTTTAATACTCCGTATTATTATCCATTGTGGGAGGGAGCAATTTATGTTCCCTATGTATAACTGTTAATTATAATTAATTTTAGACCTTTCTCATTTAAATGTCAAGTTTAGTTCTATGAATTTCTTTTTTACTTTATGCTCCACCACATCTTGGGTGAGAAAATTTTTTCACAAATGGGGGAACCCATGACCCAAATTTCTATAAAGTACCCATTCTGAGTAGACCTGGCAAAACAGAACCGGAATCGATTACCCGAATCGAAATATCCGAAATCGAAACCGGAATGACCCGAAAAATGAAGATATGATCTATAACCGAAAACTCGAAATGATCCGAATTGAACCGAAACCGAACTAAATAATTCATATCCGATTTAAATCTGAAACCGATTAGATTTGCAACCGATAATATCCGAACTAATTAAACCCGAAACCGATTAGATTCGAACCCGATAATACCTGAAACTGATAAAATCCGAAATCGATTAGATCCAAAACCGATAATGTCTGAACCCGATTAGAACTAAAATCGATAAATTCAAAACTATGTTTGCCTTTCAATAAGCATATTATATTTTTAAATTTTTACTTTTATTTTACCATTTAAACTAATTACATTACTTGCTCATTCCCTCATAAAATTGATTATCTTCTTGAAAAAAAGTACAAAATTTTATGCCTTAAATTTGTTATATGTAGAAATTAAAGATAAGTTATACATATAAATGATAACGCACAAACAAATAAAATTTCCATAATTTTTAAATAGTGAAGTGTGATATTCTTTTTGGGACGAAAGGAATATATGATGAATTGTATGGAATAACTAGATTTTATCCTAATTTCATCTCATTACAATAAATTTTATTGATTTGAGAGTTAATTTGATTAGTTTCAAACCAATTTACTCAATATTAGTCAATAAAATTAGATGCTAGTGTTAGCATTTTGAACAGACTCTCTAGCGGCAGCCTTTGCTGTTATCATTTTCAAATTTGATCTACACCATTACATTTAGGTGTAAATTAGTTATATTTAACTCTATTAAAATTTAATTTTCTCTATTTTCAACCAAATATAGTCAATAATTTACAAATTTTGCCCTCAATTGAATAAAATTAACTTAATTTCACCCAATTTTACTCAATTTTTACCACATTGTATTTAAATGGAACATAAGACTATTTGAATTTATCTTTTATCCTTTCATTTATGTACATAAGTATATTACGGAGTAGTAGATGTGAGAAAATTGTTATTTCAAAACTAAATTTTAAAATCAATTTAATTATATTAAATTTATATCATAATTAAATATATATGTTTTCATAATTTGTAGTCCAAATTTGTAAAATATGACTAAAAAGTCAAAAGGGAAAGATTATTTAGGGTAGAGATAATATAATTAGAAAAAATATAAAATAATATGAGGTATTGAATTGATGATAGTTTGATAAATGTGATAAAACATAAAAAGAAACACAAATAGTTAAATTTTAATTAGAAAATAATATATATCCAAAATATATTTGATCCGAAACCGAAATATATCTGAACTGAACTAGACCCAAAACCGAAATATATCCGACTCAAATTGTATCCGAACCGATTTATAACCGAACCGTATCTGAACCGACTCGAATCCGAACCGAACCAAACCGTAAAATGTATAGAACCGAAATCAAATCCAAACCGAAATTTAACCGATCCGAACCGAACTGATTATATATAACATATAACCGAAAGATATCCGAACCGAAAAAATCCAATCTGAAACCGATCAAGTTGATCCGATTGCCACCTCTAATTCTGAGTATGCATGAAAAATTAAGTGTGCATCTTGAAAAAGTGTATGACTTAAATTGGACGGAGGGCACACATCACTTTCAATAAGATTTTCACCTTAAAGATAAGTTTTTTCATATTTTCTCATTCAAGTTAACAATTTTGAATATATATATTCCGGGCAATTAAAATTTAACACATTCATTACTCATCACTTTACACAATTACATACAGGCCTACCCGTCATTCAAAATGGCTCTGTGTAATTAAATACTTTAGGCCTCATTTTTTTTGTTAAAACAAAATTTGTGATAAAGCAAAGTACTAACACTAACGTATTGGTGTTCAGTAGAACGTACAATACATGTACAAACATACTAAAATATAATGAAAAGGGGAATATGTTAGGTGTACACCATTAGTATATACTACTTGACAAACACACACCAAAAGCAAATGTCTATGTGATAAATCCTACACTTAAAAATGAAATAATTAAGAACAAATGTGTTTATTTTTAATGAAAATAAAAAGTAGTTAAAGATGTGCCCTACGAAAGATGAAATAACAATTAATCGGTATGACACATTGTTAAAGACCTACAAACGAGTGATATTTCGGAATTCAAGAAAAACTGGAAAATTGAAATCAAAGAAGAACAAAATCAATTACGGATTGTATAAAAATTTTCTAGAATTTAGGAAAATTGTAAAATAAAAATTGAAAAAAATTCAAAACATATTCTATCAATTGAACCTCTTGCACACCCCATTGGGCGGGCATATTTACACGTATTATTATACATACTCCCTCCGTCTCACTATTTTTGTCCACTTACCTTTTGGCACACCATCCAATGCACTTTTTTAGTCCATTTTATCTTGTAATTTGTTTATTAAAAAACTATAGAAATTATATATTAATAATCTATATGTTAAGACAAATCAAACAAGATTGCACATCACTATATTTAGGCTTACACATTGAGAGAATTTGATGAGTCAAAGTGTGTAAATGAACAGTTCCAAAAATCAAAAGTGGACAAAGACAATGGGACGGAGGTAGTATGTTTTAATCACTTCATATAATCCTCCTTACACACCATCAAGTCCCGCCAAACGCTCGTAACACGTAGTCTTAAGGAGGGATGAATAGACCATGCAAGCTATGCCTCATCAACAAACATAAAACCTAGTAACCTAGCTTGTTTCATCTTTTGTAACCAGACAAGACTGGTTGGATTTTATCACAGGAAAAGGCCATTGAGTTTAACCGATCCACCAAGAAATATATGCATGCATGGTATGGTTTAATCAAATGAACATTGTACAGTGCCAATGCTCATTTATAACAATTATATACTCCCACCGTCCCAAAAAGTATTTACACCTTTAAAAAAAATTGCGTCTCACAATCTCCTATCCATTTCTATTAAAAAACCACTTTTACCCCTTACTTTTTCAAACTCTACCTATCACATCATATCTTTTTCCTAACAATCTACACATCACATCCTACTTTAATTTTACCCATCACATCAAGGATATTTTTGGAAAGTTAACACCAAAATATTTCCTCTCCCTTAATTTCTACTTTAGTCAAAATTCGTAAATATTTTTGGGACGGAGGAAGTAGTATGACTTTTTACTTAACGTGTGACCGCACATTTATATGACACTCCCACTTGTTACTACATGTAATATGGATGCAATGGCCGTAGAGGCTTTTGGTTGAATAGGAGATTACCATGAAATTTATCCTTAAATTATACTATTTCCGTCCCCGAGTATTTGTCCAGTTTTGACTTTTTTTGTTCAACTGTTTTCAACATTTGACTTTTAATTAAATAAAATATATATTGTATATTAATTCGATAAAATAATATTTTAAAAATATTTGATCTAATAAATCTAATAAAACTAAATTTGTGTCAATATCTTATATCATTTTTATTTAGTTTGAGGTCAAAGTTTACTAACTTTGATCGAAAAAGTCAAAAATGAATAAATACTCACGGACGGAGACATTATCACCTGTATGGGGGTATGAGTGTATGACTCTCATAGCTTGTATTTAAAATTAATGCTTTGTTAGTATATTCTTGGCATCAAAGTACATTTCTCACTTTTTTATTTGGTTGCCCAAGCTAAACTTATTAATTTTAATGAATGAATTGGGTAGGCGATTCAATTAAATTCTCTCTTTTGCTTAAATTTCAAATAAAATATTTCCTACGTCCAAAATGTTTTTATATTTAACGGAAAACGAAGCGAAATTTTAAGTTTTTAACTTCATTTTGTTTATTAGTGATTGGTATATAAATTAAAAATATATAATTAATTTTAAATTCATTTTATTTGAATTAAATTTATAATTGCATTATGATCAATATATACATAATTTAAATTTTGAAACTAGCAAAATGAAATATACTACGTAGTATTCACATTTTAAATTCGCATCAAACATTTAAATTTATTGATGCTAAGATATCCTCTACCTATACGTTTTGTAAATTTATTTCACTTTCACTTTTTACCCTTTTCATAAAACACTTTTATATTCTTTGAAAAAATGTATTTTATCCTTACCCTTACACAATCTATTATATCATATTTGTTGATTATTAATTTATGCATATTATTTTTCGAAAGAGAGAGAGTATAAAAGATTCACCTAGGGTTGTTTCAAGAATTATGTGAAACATACTCCGTATTATTTACTTGTTTTATTTGGAGAAAAATTACAAGTACTTCGTATCAAAATACAGCTAAGATCGCTCTCTCTAGTACTACATCTTTTAGTTTTCCCAAATATATATTTATCTAATTAACGGGGCTAGTTCTGTGGCCACCAAGCATCGGTACCAATGGCAATGCCATTACCTTTTTGGAGCGTCTATGATGCTCTCACGGCTCAATTCGCAAAATTAATAATTCCTACTCCTAGTGCGTAAATCACATCCTTCGCCCCCTCCAATTGTGTGGTGATTAAGCAATCTTATCTTCAGAAAAGGTTATTCGGTGTCCATTGCATACAAAGAATTACTCCCTCCGTCCAAAAAAGTTTTACACTTTTCAAAAAAATTACGTCTCACAATCTCCTACCCATTTCTATTAAAAAACCACTTTTACCCATTACTTTTTCAAACCCTACCTATCACATCATACCTTTTTCCTAATAATCTACACATCACATCATACTTTTACCCATCACATCAAGAGTATTTTTGGAAAGTCAACACAAAATTATCCCTCCCTTAATTTCAACTTTAGTCAAAACGTGTAAATCTTTTTGGGACGGAGGGAGTATCAAATTGGATAAAATTAAACCGGTGGAAAAGATCAATTATGAAACCTCAAACTTAACATTCTAATATAGTCAAAACATTGGAAATGAATGGTGCACGTGGGTCGTAGCTAACACTCAGAATTTATTGACTCGATAAAACTTTTAAACATATTTCAAAGATTTTTACCTTGGAATAATGCCTATATTGTTTAAAAAAGAATAAGTTAATTGTATATGGAGTATTTAATATCTCCTCCGACACATATCATATATTCTTCCAATTGACATTTCACGTATCTAATATATATAACACTTTGATTATTAATATTTTTACTTGTAGACAAATTAAACATGAGTTAAAGAAATTTGATATTTCAAAACTACGTTTCAACAGGTATCTATTCACATATTTCAATTAAATGGATTTTTCTGTAATTTATGATTAAAATTTAGAAACGTTAACCACAAGAATCAAAATGGAAAGAAAAATATGGGACAAAGGAAACAATTAAACTTCTTAATTTTAAATGAATATATATATATATATATATATATATATATATATATATATATATATATATATATATATATATATATATATATATATATATATATATAATCGGAGAACTATTTTTTATAATAATAATAATTTTATAGAAATGATTTAATTTCAAAACTTATTAGAGGGACCAAAAACAAAATTCAGTAATTTTACAAGAGCTAAAAACTTTTTAAGACTTAAATTTATTTTGAAAAATAATTTGCAAATACGTTATTAAATTTTGGAATGTTTGTTTATGTATGAAATATATAAATATTAATAATTAAAGTATTACATTAAAACCATAAACGAATAGTATAAAGTATAGCTAGTAGGTGAATAGGTAATCTTTTTCAGGAGGTTGGAATTTGGAAATACTAACCAACAAGTAGGTGTATTATACTATTATACCCTCCTTTATAAATGGGCTTTGCTTTAGTATTAGTCTCACCAATGCAAAGCACCATAAAAGAGAAACATTGTATATATTGGGAGAACATTAAAAAGAAAAAAGAAATTTTTTCCAATAATGCATGTCTACGTTCCACATATAGTCACTCAGTTCACTCTCTCACCTCTCCTCTCCTCACTTCCATATAATCTTTCTTAGTTCTATATATTTCATATAATATATTAATTTCACCAATGTTGTATTGGATCATGAATTCATGAAATCCAGAAACCATATATAATAAACATGCATGAATTGAGAGGAGGGAGCTTTCTTCAGTCCACACATGGGTTGGGTCGCAGTAGGATTCAATTTGCTTCCGACTCATTCATCCAAATGCTGAGATCGTATATACATAATCAATCATATATATATATATATATATATATATATATATATATATATATATATATATATATATATATATATATATATATATATATATATATATATATATATATATATATATATATATATATATATATATATATATATATATATATATATATATATATGCTTCCTAGCTATATATGCGTGCGACCGACCGATCTCGGTAACTGAGTGAATGATGCGGGAGACAAGTTAGATCCTAAGCTTCCCATGCTTGGACTGAAGGGAGCTCCCTCTCATTTCTTCTACAGAGTATTATATATTCTATGTATAGCCGGCGAGCGTAGCTCTGCTGGTTGAGCAAAGGTGGCAAACATGGGTAAACCCGAGTTTGATATCTGACAACTGTTATCCGGCCAGTTTCCAAGAGGCTCTCGGGGATGCGGATCATTATTTTTGAGTTAAAGTGTATGTATATATTCCTTCTGTTTCACCTTCATTTTTTGTGCATCACACAAATTAAAATATTTATATTTCAATCCAAAATGCAAAAAGTACGCATACCCTATTTGTTCTTTATTGCGGGTAAAAATAGTTTTGAGGGTATTTTAGATGCTTTGGGTGATGAGATGGAAATATTTCGAGAATATAGAAAAAAACAGAGGTGAAACAATTTTTTTAAATGAAGGGATGATTGTACTGTGGATGTAAATATTTTGTGGATATACAAAATATAGAGGTGAAACTATTTAATTTTAGGACGGAGGGAGTATTTTTCTTCTTTTTTCCGTCTTGGATATTTAATTTCTTCTTTCCTTTTTAATTATAAGGAGTAATACATGGAATGCTTCCTCCGTCCCATAAAGATAGTTCCATTTTGGCTTTTAGAAAATTTAAGGAAGGATATTTTTGCGTTGAGTATCTAAAAATACCCTTAATGTGATAGATAAAAGTAAAATGTGATGGGTAAATTATTAGTAAAAAGAAATATGATTTGATAGGAATGTTAAAAATTAGTAGGAGTAAAGTTATTGTTTAAATTACTAAAAATGTGAGTGATTTTGTGGAAATAAAATAAAAGAAGTTTTTGAGACGAAAGAAATACTCACTCCGTCCACAAATAAACATCTTTTTCACTATTCACATGGTCAAATTTTATTCACTTTGTTGACCTATTTTCGTCACCCATTTGATAAAATCATATAGTCTTGTCACCTCTAGTTTTGTAAATCTTTTGATATACGTACTCCCTCCGTCCCCGAAAGAAGTTTCCCTTTCGTTTTTTCTTTGTCCCACAAAGATGTTCTCTTTTCTATTAAAAAGTCACTTTTACCCCTTACTTTTTCATACCATATCTATCACATCATACCTTTTTACTAATAATCTATCCATCACATCTTACTTTTATCCATCACATCAAGGGTATTTTTGAAAAGTCAACATTAGAATATCTCTTCTTTAATTTCCCAAAATGTCAATAAGGGAACTTCTTTCGGGGACGGAGGGTGTAGTTTTTTAATATGTAATTTTTATTTTAAAATTTAACACTATTTTTCATATAAAATAATTTGAAAATAAATTCAGTCAAACATCGTAACGCACAATGAGAAGTTTATTTGTGAACGGAGGAACTATTTAATTTGGGTTGCTCTTTTGAGATGTACAGTACAATGCCATCTTGAGGTGTTAAAAGGGGAGCGTTTTGCTTTGGTATTTTGATTTTAATTTGTCAATTTGGCCAATGCTACTTTTTCTCTCCAGGTTATCCGGATTCCGTAAAACGGGCCATCCTGATTTTGACAATTAGAGGGATAGGAGGTCAACTTGGAATGAACTAGAAATCTAGAATTATCTACTCGTATGTTTTTTTATACTTCCTCAAATTGACTAAATTCTCAAGAGAACTTCTGGCTTGAGTGGCAGTAAGTCCACTTTTTAGAATTTATGGAGATGTTCACTCAGGTTTAAGCCCCCACGGGATAAAGCATTTGTTCTTTGTGCGTCATTAGATTGAGAATTGTATGAATAGATACCACGTTATAATTGAATATTCAAAAAAATTTCATTTTTAAAAAAGGTGTATGTATGACTTTGACTTTCCAAAAATGTTCTCTCAACGCAAGCCCTTCTTCTCATTGTTTTTTTATTAAAAAGAATTGAACTAACCGGCTGTTCAATTAAAAGAAACAAGAGAACAATGAAGATCAAAATCTCATGGAATTTAGAATAGGATAGGAATCATTGGATTGGGTCGCAAGACACTTGAGTTGACTACATTTAAAGATTAAATCTAACCGATTACTTAGTTCAAATCAAAAATTTATATACCAATTATTTTTTTCTCACTTTTCCGATGTGGGATACTGCACTCTAACACTCCCCCTCCAGCGGCAACCGGGAAATGGATTCCCATTCTTTTTTAGCTCCAACAACTAAAGGATCACGAGTCGCTGAGTAAGAACTACCAGACGAGCAATCGGGTTAAACGGGCCACAGGCCGTTGGATATACATTCCCCACAAACAATTGGGCTAAACATTAGGAACACTAGGAATGCACGCCTAGGCGGACACCTTAAGAGACGAGGAAGGCTAAAACTAGTTATAAATACCAATGTCAAAGCTCTTTGGCATCAATTGTTTCCAAAAAATCGATGCCATTGCCCAATTTTTAATTTAAAAAAAACAATTTCGAAATTAGTTCTTCAGGAATAACTGATACCAAAGCTAATTTATATATTTTTTAATTAAAACAATATGGCTTGGGCATCGGCTATTCCTTTAAAACCGATGCCAAAGCTATTATTTGGCTCAAAAAAGGCTAACTACTTTGGTTATTTTACAATCGATGTAATTGCACTGGAGCTGTTGCATCGCTAGTTTTGCATCAATAAAAATCGATGGAATAGATAAAAAACAATCAATGCTAAAGTCCTGATATGTAGTAGTGCTAAAATTCTAAGAATAGATAGGCTAACAATTATTATGAGTAAAATGGCTGTGGAGTATTTTAATTAAAAGTAAAAATATTTTATGAAAAGTGTTATACGGATTTCGAGAATAACAATATGAACACGAAAAACACGACAACAGATTTAACGTGATTCACTAACATTGTGTTGGCTACATCCACAGGAAGAGGGGAAGCAGTTTTATTACGGAGAGACAAGAACAGAATACAGCTTAGGGTTTGTGATAGTACCTATATATATAGTGCTAGGCTACACCCTAACAAGCTTGGGCCAACATACAGAATTGACAGATAATTAATGGCCCAATACATCAACATTGTATACTATCGAGCCGTGGGCTTCTCCGCCCCCCCGTACTCCCTACTGTAACGGGTCAGATTCAATGCATTACAACAAATCTCCACCTTGACTTGAATTCTCGAGACAGATTCTTCAGACGCACTACGGTAGTGCCAGGCCTCCCCCTCTTCCTCAGAATTGCCCCACAGGGCAATTAACAACTTCTGATGTTGAGCAAGTCCAAACAATGTTGAAATTTGCTTTACAGAACCGGCTTTGTGAACATATCAGCAGGATTATCAGCAGTTTCCACTTTCTTCACCTTTATTCTCTTCTCACTCCTCAGAAAATGATACCTCACATCAATATGCTTAGTTCTCTCATGATGAACTTAATCCTTAGCTAGACAAATCACGCTCAAACTATCACAATACACTGTAGCCTTATCATGATGTAGACCAAGATCACTAAGCAGCCCTTTCAGCCATATTCCCTCCTTTGCAGCTTCTGTTAAGGCCATATACTCTGCTTCCGTAGTTGACAAAGTCACTGTAGGTTGCAAAGTTGCCTTCCAACTAACAACATACCTCCAAGAGTAAACACATAGCCAGTCATCGATCTTCTCGTGTCAACATCTGATACGGTATCGTATCAAGATAGGGAAGGATTTCGAGCACCTTTGAGCTCTAAGAACAAAAGAGGCGAGAAAGAGAGAGATTAAGGTTTAGCAGAAAGTATTTTCTTTATTCATTCATTGATAATACTATGGTGACGAGTACATTTATAGGCTCCAACTATAGAGAGTCTCAATAATAAATGGTAACTAAATGATTAAGAATCCTAATTATAAAAGGTAATAAATAAACTAGGAAACTAACTAATCACCTAACGAATATATTTTATTTCCTAATAATAGTTAACTAACTATAAATAATTTCTTACCATAATAATAATAATAATAATAATAATCCCGTAACAACATCTCCAGCATAGTCAGGATCAGAAAATCCTGTAACCAAACACTGAGTATCACCTCCATAAATGAGAGCAACGTCAGATGTACCCCTAAGATACCGGAAAATCCTCTTCACAGCCTGCCAATGTTCTCTCCTTGGTTGTCCCATGAGTCTGCTAACTACACTGACTGCATGTGCTAAATCTGGCCTTGTACAGACCATAACATACACTCAAACTTCCTACTATACAGCACTGGCATAAGGGACTCGTGACATATACTCCTTCTCTTCTACTGACTGGAGCAAACATGGCAGTGAGATGGATATTGGCAGCACTTGGGGGTATCAATAGGCTTAGATGAAGACATGTCGAACCTTATCAAGACCTTCTGAATATAACCTCTCTGTGCAACCCTAGGGGTATTATTGGAAAGTCTTCCCCAATTTAACCCTTCCTTATTTTGGCCAAAAGTCAAAACTGGAAAGGTTTAAAGGAACGGAGGGAATATCAAATTACTAAAAAAAGGTTTTTTTTTTAAAAAAAGGCAAATAAACAGATGGACTCCTGTTTTCAAAAAAAGAAAGAAAAAAAAGAACAGATATACTCCTCCGTAAGCATTAAAAATTTCCTAACATGACTGGAAATAGGACTACATATACTGTATCGGAATTCAAAGTTTTCGAATTTTTATTTTACTCCTTAAAATCCAAAACAAACCATTAATCATATTATTACATCTTTCCAAAAAAGATTAATTCCGTAAATTTAGTACGGACTCATCAACTAATTCAGAATTGGAATTCTAGCTGCTATATATTTGGAAGTTCTCCATCTTCACTAATATTCTAATGGAGACTAAGAAGAATAACACCACCAAGCTCTTCGTTGGCGGCGTGTCGCACGCTGCCAACGAAGAAACCCTAAGGGATTACTTCGGCAAATACGGTGAAGTAATCGGCTCCGAGATCGTAAGGAATCGGGTTACCAACGTAAGCCGAGGATTCGGCTTTGTCGTGTTGTGTGTTGATCATGTTGTCTTGGGACATGTCTTGCACGAAGATCACGCCATTCTTGGAAAAAAGGTGACACTTTGATTCAATTAATCTAATTTTAATTTATTCTTTCTTGGATTTAATTATTCAAAAGCCAATTAATTAAACACGTACATACTCTGCATTAGGGTTTTTCAATGGTCACTTTGAATTAATACTTACTCCCTCCGTCCCAAAAAGTCCGACACGTTTCGAAAAAACTGCGTCTCATAAATTCTGTTACGTTTCTATTAAAAAACCACTTTTACCCCTTACTTTTTGATACTCTACATATCACATCATACCTTTTTTTAATAATCTACCCATCACATCAAGGGTATTTTTGGAAAATCAACACCAAAATATCATTCCCTTAATTTCCCAAAAAGTCAATATGTACCAATCCTTTTGGGACGAAGGGTGTACTTAATTGTAGTATAGGGGATGAGTTCCCAAGATTAGGCTTTACTTGATATTTTAATTACAAAAAGTATTTTATGTAGGATACATAATTCTTGTTTCATCCAATTTTTAGGTTTCATCCATCTTTTTTTGGTACTATACATAAGCCTTAGGAGTATCATGCATGTTCTTCGAAGAATGATTGGCTATATTAAACCTATTTTCCAAGACAAGGAAAATTTCTTCAATATTAATTAAAATTCTCAATCCAATTTATTATCAAGCTTTTAATTAGTTCTAATAAATAAAACTTCTACTTGTATATTTAGTTGATATATTGTCAATGAAAATTGTTTACAAATTACGGGTGAGTATTGGTTTAAATAATGAGGGGTTTACTAGGGGTACCCAAATTGGTGTATTCGAAGTGTACAACAGCTTCTCACAGACAAACACAAATAGTAAATATCTGTGTATTTGTGCTCCTAGGTTTTTTCTTAAATAATACCGTAATGTACACAAAATATCAACTAAGAAGTAAGTCAATACTCCGTATTACTCCCTCCGTCCCAAAAAGATTTACACGTTTCAAAAAAATTGTGTCCCACAATCCCTTACCCATTTCTATTAAAAAACCACTTTTACCCCTTACTTTTTCAAACCCTACCTATCACATCATACCTTTTTCCTAATAATCTACACATCACATCCTACTTTTACCCATCACATCAAGGGTACTTTTGGAAAGTCAACACAAAATTATCACTTCCATAATTTCAACTTTAGTCAAAATGGGTAACACTTTATGGGACGGAGGGAGTATATTTTAAAAAGTAATCTATTTACAAGCTATTTGTAACCAAAATACTGAAAATATGTATGGGTAATTCACGAAAATGGCTAATTTTCGGTTTTGTTTAAAATATTAATCGCCACATTAAGGGTCTGTTTGGGAATAGCATTAGAGATTAGCGTTAGCGTTTTGGATAAAATTTTAACGGTGCAGATTACTTTGAAAATGCTAACGCTAAACGCTGCCCGTAGATAGCCTTTTCAAAACGCTAACGCTAATCGCTAACGCTATTCCCAAACAGGCCCTAAAACTAGTATGTTGGTTTTTACAAATGTTCAACTCTTTAGTGAAGTGCAATCAATTAAAAATAAGTGATGATTCAATCAAAAAATTTCTATAGAAGAAGAACTGACAACAATATTTTATTCATCGAATAATCAATTGAAACATATAAATAAATAAAAATTCTCATAATTTTTGAATAGTAAAGATTGTCTCATTGTGGGAAGGAGGGAATATTAAATATGTGATTTATTCAACGATTGATTACATTTATTTTTAGTTCAATTTATCATCATCTCAATTTCTCAATATATCACTTAAATTTTTTAATTCTTTAGATAATACTTAAATAATGTCTAGTCATGGGAACAATGTCAAGTGATGGTGGACATTTAGTTTGAAAAATGTTCAGTGGCAGTAGACATTTACTTGAGCAATGATTGATGGACATTGAACAGTAATACTATATTGAAAAATAAAAATATATAGTACTACATTTGAAAAGTTACTATATTTTAATACTATTTAAACAAATTCCTCTTATTTAAATAGCTTACTCTAAATATCACTAAAAAGGCCGGCAAGTCGGCAACTACTAAAAGCTCATTTCGGACTCTTGTTGGGAGTCCACAACTGAAGGGGAATGATATTTAAGAGAAACCCTCAACGAGAAGAAAATATTAAAAGTAATAATATCCTACAATCACACTCTGACGCTCCTCTTTTTCTTTGTGTCACAAACCTCTTTCTTTATCTATTAAAAAACTATTTTTATCGTTACTAATTTTTACTCTACCTATCACATCATACCTTTTTGATAATTATCAATCCATCATATCTTATTTTTACTCATCACATCAAGAGTATTTTTAGAAAGTCAACACAAAAACGTTACTCACTTAAATTTTCAAAAAGTCAATAAGGAAGAACATTAAGAGATGGAAGGAAGTACGTTACTAGAGTAATATACACTATTTAATTACAAGGTAGTGACCAGTTTATTTTAGACTAGTGGCCGATGAAAATGAGCAATTTATTTCTGCTAAAAGAGCATATAAATCTCTATTAAAAATGAGAGTATGATTGCCTCCAATGATATTACACGTAACTTTAGACATATGCAGATCATATTCATTTGTGTTGACAGATACTCCGTAGATGATAGTGTAAATTATGTATAAATAATGACTTTTGTAGTTTTGGAGAATTTAAAACTCATTATTTCTGAAAATAATTAGACAGTGAATCGTAAGTCACAACAAAAAGAATTCCTAATCTAATCAACATGAAACATTTTATTACTTTCGAGTAGGTACACCATAGCATGTTTATTATATACTGGAATTTACCTAAATAGCACTAAAACATAATGACTTTCCCTAAATAGCACTACATATGTTTTTTCCCAATGTAGCACTTTAAGTCATTATGCATTAGTCATTATTCAAGCAAAATTTCGCCATCACTAGACATTATGGACATTATAAGTGCTATTTAGAGAATAAAACAGTTTAAGTGCTATTTAAGGAAATGACTTAAGTTTTAGTGCTATTTAGTGCAAATATTTGAAGAAGTATTATATGCCTAATAATGTAATTTGCTTGTATGTTCCTAGGTGGAGGTGAAGGTGGCGATTCCCAAGAGCTTCATAGATCCTTCTTACAATGGTCATCAGCAAAAAAATGTTCATCATGAAATTGGTGAGAGCTCAAACAATAATTCATGCCAAGATACCAAGATTTTTGTAGGCGGCATACCAATGGACCTGACAAACGAGGAACTTAAAGCGTACTTTGAGGACTATGGTACAGTTACCGACACGGACATTCATCCCACAAGAGGGTTTGGGTTTGTCACCTTTGACTCAAAGGAAGGTGTGCGAAATTCATTGGAAAACCCCGTCCACTATCTGAAGAACAAATGCGTGGAGGCGAAGGTTGCTGAGCCGAGGGCTGAAAGCTTTCAGTCCTTTCATCATTGTGGCTTGGCTCAGGCTCGTGTTCCGTACTACTATGGCAACCTAATAAAGCCTGACGCGTTTGGTTATAGTACATACCTCCCGATGTGTCACTGTCTCTCGACGCGTTATCAAAATCTGACACCCCTTAGTGATTTTAGAAAGAGTTTGTTTGGGAGTGTCAAACTGCTTCATCTCGATGAAGTCGAAGATGAAGGAAATGTGGGCCATGACACGAAGAGCGGCGACAATGAAGCGCCATATATCGGCGAGGATGTAGATTGGGAGGGGAAAAGCTAAGTGTCGAGGAATTTGACAAAGCTAATTAAGTGAGTTTCTCTATGTTGCAAATGCAAATATAAACTTGGTGAGTGAGTATATTGTATGCGCTAATATTAACAACGCTATTAAGAAACTACATTTCAAGTTGTGTGATTATGGACGTTAAGTAATGTTACATTGTTATGTTGCTTCCATTCTTCGGGTGTGTATTAATTATGTACTCGTGCTCTTTCAATGTACTCCCTCCGTTCTTTTAAACCCTTCCACTTTTGACTTTTGGCAAAAATAAGGAAAGTGTAATTTTGGTTGATTTTCCAATTTTGCCCCTGATGTTATGGGTAAAAGTAAGATGTGATAGTTTGGTTATTAGAGAAAAAGTATGATGTGATAGGTAGGGTATGAAAAAGTAGGGGTAAAAGTGGTTTTTTAATAGAAAGTGGAAGTGTTTTAGGGAATTCAAAAAAAACGAAAGGGGAAGGGTTTTGTGGAACGGAGGGAGTATTTCTTATAATTGTTTTTTAGTCAATGTTTATGAATTTTAAAATAATTTAGCTGATAGAGTGCATGTTAAAATGACAATTTAATACTCTCTCCGTCCCACAAAAGCCTTCTTTTTTCATTCGTTCTAAAAAACGTTTCTCATTTCCATTAAAAGGTCACTTTTATCCCTATAAATTCTTAACCTACCTATAATATCACACTTTCTCACTATTAATCTATCAATCACTTCCTACTTTTGTTCATCACATCCAAAAACATTTTTGGAAAGTCAACAATAACATAAACTCCCCTAAAATATTTTAAAAATAAAATATAACAAATATTTTATGAGACGGATGGAGTATTATAAGATTCATTTTAGTATATTTTTGAAACATCACATTTTTATATTTTTTTAAAAGAAAACAGAGATTTTATTAAGATCGAGAACATAAAAAAGTAAAAAGGAATGGGCCAAAAGCCCAAAAAAGTAGAAAAACAAAAAACCAAAACATTTAGGCCTAACAAACAAAGTCATACCAACTGAAAAGTGAAAATCCCACAACGCGAGTTATTTTGTGAACAAATTAGAGCATGAGCAATGGTGAGACAAAAATAAATGTTACACGCTGATGTGGAACATTTCAACCAATAAAAAACAGTTCAGTCAACGAGTGGCAAGAGAGTGAAGTGGTAGGCTCTGCAGCGGCAAGTCATTGTTTTTATTATTCTTTTTCATATATTAAGTTATTTAACCTTTTTATTTTATCATAAAAAATATTTCTATTAACTCAAAATTATTTAATTTATTTTTTCATAAAAATACTTCTACTTTTTTTTAAAAAATCTTGTTTTTTGATGCAAACAAATAAAATGACAATAATTTTTTCTCACTTTTTCTTTTTTTTTTAAATATTTTGATTATTTGAAATTATTACTCTCTCTTACCAGTTACTTTTTATACAATCAAACTTTAATCACTTTCTTTACCTATTTTCATTAGGTATTTGAAAAAATAGACTTGTCACCACTTATTTTGTAAAACTTTTGATGTAGTTTTTTAAATATATATTCCCTCCGTCCCAAAAAGAATGAGACGGTTTGAATTTTTGTGAAATTAAGGGATGGATATTTTGGTATTGACTTTCCAAAAATACCCTTGATGTGATGGATAAAAGTAGGATGTGATGAGTATATTATTAGAATAAAGGTATGATGTGATAGGTAGGGTATGAAAAAGTAAGGGATAAAAGTGATTTTTTAATAGAAATGTAACACACTTTACAAAACGCATTTTTTTCTAAACGTAACAAACTTTTTGGGACGGAGGGAGTACATTTTATTTTTTAATTTTACACATACAATCAAATAAATTGAATTGAAAATAAAGTCGGTCAAATCTCATAAAAATAAATGATGAAAACATTATAGGACGGAGGGAGTAAATTTTTTATTTCTTTTATTTCTGCAGCGGCAAGTCATTGTTTTTATTATTCTTTTTTTATTTTTTTCATATATTAAGTTATTTAACCTTTTTATTTTATCATAAAAAATATTTCTATTAACTCAAAATTCTTTAATTTATTTTTTTCATAAAAATACTTCTACTTTTTTTAAAAAAAAATCTTGTTTTTTGATGCAAACAAATAAAATGACAATAATTTTTCTCACTTTTTCTTTGTTTTTAAATATTTTGATTATTTGAAATTATTACTCTCTCTTACCAGTTACTTTTCATACAATCAAACTTTAATCACTTTCTTTACCTATTTTCATTAGGTATTTGAAAAAATAGACTTGTCACCACTTATTTTGTAGAACTTTTGATGTAGTTTTTTAAATATATATTCCCTCCGTCCCAAAAAGAATGAGACGGTTTGAATTTTTGTGAAATTAAGGGAGGGATATTTTGGTATTGACTTTCCAAAAATACCCTTGATGTGATGGATAAAAGTAGAATGCGATGAGTATATTATTAGAATAAAGGTATGATGTGATAGGTAGGGTATGAAAAAGTAAGGGATAAAAGTGATTTTTTAATAGAAATGTAACAGACTTTACAAAATGCAGTTTTTTCTAAACGTAACAAACTTTTTGGGACGGAGGGAGTACATTTTATTTTTTAATTTTAGACATACAATCAAATAAATTGCAAATAAATTGAATTGAAAATACAGTCGGTCAAACCTCGTAAAAATAAATGATGAAAACATTATAGGACGGAGGGAGTACATTTTTTTATGTGTTTTAATTTAAATTTTTTATTTCTTTTATATAAAAAATACCTCTACTTTCTTACAAAATTACTTCATAAAAAAGTTTTAAAAAAATAAAAAGACATGATGGAATGCCATGGTCATGCCTCTCCTTGCATGGTATATTTGGATAGCCACGAGAAGCAAGTCTCCCTTCCTGCTGATGTGGTGTGGCAAGGCAGCGAAGTTACTCGCCGTTGTTGTTGCTCTTAGCATTTGTAAAAGCATGGGCCAAAATAATGGCTAGCCTTTATTGCACTAGTATCTCATGTGATTGGTAAATGTGCACTGTTACTTTCATTATTTGAAAACTAACTTCATTATCCTTCATGGTTTTGATATTCCTCAATCAAATCTATACTAACATATCCTTCAAACAATAGGTAAATAACTCTTTTGTCCCCTATAGTTTTGAAAATAGGCACAAATGTCCTGCTCTCTTTCTTTATTGTTTTTCTTTTTCTCTCTTTTTTCATAAATTTTTTAAGATCTTAAAAATATTTTTTTATGATATTTTAATTAATAATCAAATTTTTGTGTGTTTGAAGCAAAAGCAATTAAATTAAAAGAATTAACGTACACTTCGTTTGTCTAAAATTAAACATTTTCATTTTTTTGTCGAAAAGAAGTCCTTAGCCATTTGCAAGGCCGGCCAAGGGTGGGCCGAGCAGCCCTACTGGACCAGGCTCAATATTTTAGGGGCCCAAATTTTATCAATATTTTATAATATATACAAAATTTAAATATCTTCGGAAGGTTCCAAGATTCAACCCTTAGTATTATGGCAAGGGACACTTCATCCACTTGAACTACTAATCTTATTGTTACATTAGTTACCAAATAAAATATATAACAGACTAGTTTTTTGAATAAAACTTCCAATTATTTAAAAAAAGAAATACAAGTAGAAAAATAACTTATTTTTATGTTTTTTTCTAAAAATTAATATGAATACTTATACCCAAAGAAACTCAAAAAAAAAAATTAAAATTTTTTTCATCAATAAAAATTAAGAAAAGCTTATTAATGATACTTTAATATATTAAAATTAATTTTGTCTTCTACTTTTTCTTGTTTCAAATAACTAAATATAAGTATGGAGTGTTAGTTACATGTATATTACAGAGTATAATCTAAAAACACATTGCCTGGACAATCACCACATGGAATTAAAGTCAATGTTAATTAGTGCGGAGAAAAATATTCCCCATCGTTAATTAGTAGCATATGTTTTTATTTACCAATATAGTATCACTAGTTATTGTCCACTGATCATTGTACAAGTAAATGTCTATTGCCATTAATCATTGTTCAAACTAAGTGTCCACTATCACTAGACATTATTTAAGTACTATTAAGAAAATAAAAAAATTATGTACTGCATAGGAAAATGACATACTCTGTATGTTTTAGTAGTACAATTTAAAACTAAAACATATTGGTTTTCTATGAGGAGGAGTTAGGTTTTTTTTTCTTTGTATAGGACATATTTTCTTTGTACAGGACATATTTTAATTTTTTTCCATATCGAGCTCTATTTTGAATGGACCCTTAATAAAATAAAAACACAGGACACAAAAGGTCAACAAATGCAATAATGGGAAAGAAGGGTAACGAATGCAAAATGGCAGGGCCAATATGCAAATTCTAAAGTGAATATGATGATGTATGTGGAGCATTTTACTAATCCCACATTGCATGTTTAGGCAAGGCAAGTATAAAGGACACCATGGCCATAACAACCAAAACTATATTTGTGTTGATGAGATTCTTTCTTATCATTGCCAGTGACCCCGCTTTGCACGAATTACAAGAGTAACATAATTTAGTTGGCTCATTGTCCCAAACCGCGCAATCAGCATTTGTGAAATTGTTTGTTTGAGTAGTGTTTGTTGGAGATGTCCAAGTCGTGGGGCTTACAAAATTGAATCCACACTCTGCTGGTGGCATGCAACATCCAAACTGCAACAGATTTGGATTTTCTAACAAAATTATCTAACATGCAAAATTATTTTAAGTACCTATCACGACCATATACACTTTCTAACAGAAGTGCTAGTAATCTCTTTGGTGGCATCTTTCAGATCAAGTCCGCGGAACGAATTGTTTGAGCAACTAACACGCACACAAGTTGTTCAAAAATGTATGATATAACGTCAATTATTACAACAATTTCAGGGGACTTGGTATGAAAAAAAGCCAATAACGTACCAATTAAAAAGAGTATGGATCAGATAAATACAAAAAAATAATTTAGGGAGCAGTGGTGTAATATGAAAAATAAATATTTAAGCACTTAAAAACAATTCATGAATTTTGTTATTAGACTGATGTGATTGCAAATAAAACCTGCAATGGGGAGAGTGGTGCATTGAAGAGTTGCGGAAGCGTGGGGTAAGTCGTGTTCAAGGCAAGACAGGCATCGGAAGGAGCGAGGCAAGTTATGATAGTACCCCACTTATAAGGGTTGCTAACCTTGCTCCGAAGAGTAGGGTTAAAGTGGTTGAAACGGTATTCGGGGTAAGCCCGACCTGGTCCAGCCAGGTGGGGTGAGCCCGAGTACTTGGTGAGGACGGACACGTAAATGGCAAAGCTTAGGCACACGAGGTCCAAAACAATCCCACAAAAAAGGTATATTCCAGCAGTAGTATAAGCATCATCATCTGATGAGCCGCCCCCTTCAGCGCACGACATAAAGCAGCAAACTACAGAGGAAACCAGGCCAGATATTAGCATCAAAATGCCAAGCCAGAGAAACCATTCTTTGAGGGCGCGGAGGTTGACACAACTCGCCCATGGGTTGCCTATGCCTAGCCAAATGTCGTAGGCTACCAACACGGGGATCCAGAGGAATATTGCGGGCGCAAACGCCCATACCCGTCCCCTACAAACTCATTTCTTCGAGCTTTCTGACATATATGCTTATTGTTAAATATATTCTATATTTAATGTAAATATATTGTTTCCTATTATTGTCTCCTACCTTGTATAGGATTAGGAATATATTGTTTCCTATTATTGACTCCTACCTTGTATAGGATTAGGAACCCTTGTGTATATATAGACATGTACTCTCACATATTCAATTAATGAAATTAACCTTTCTACATGGTATCGGAGCCTAAAAAAATCAAAAACCCTAAACCCCCTCTCTCTCTCGTTCGGCCTTCTCTCTCGCCGTCAGCGCCGACTCTCCCTACGGGCTACGGCAGCTCTCCTCACCGGCGACACCCTCTCCTCCTCGGCGGTCCTCTTCTTCCCCTCACCATGGCCGAAAACAGCGAGATCACTTCCCAAAATAACTCCTCCAAACCTCCTCATCTTGCTTTCACAACAATCTCAAACGTGAAACTTCATGTCCCCGTTCAACTCAGTCTCTCCCAACCTAATTACAAAAAGTGGAGCCGACTCTTCCTTCTTCTGGTTCGGCAATTCAACCTCAAGGGCTACATCGATGGCTCCGTCGTCCCCCTCTCTGATGACGACGACGAATGGTTCCAACTCGACGCTCTCCTCCAGGGTTGGATCCTCTCCACCATCACCGATGAGGTCTCAGATCTGGTCATCTCCTCTGTCTCTACTGCCTCTGCTCTCTGGAAAGTCATCCACGACTTGTTCCACGACAACAAACATGCTCGAGCTATGCAATTGGAACATGAATTTCGCACGACAGTCAAGGGCAACTCCACTATGGCAGCCTATTGCCAACAACTGCAGAATCTTGCCGACTGGCTGGATGATGTTGATGCACCAATCTCCCAACACCAACTCGTCCTTCAAATGCTTCGCGGTCTCCCTGCCGATCTCCAGGGACAAACATCATTCATGCAATTTCAGGATCCCATGCCCACGTTTCTGCAGGTTCGATCCGCCCTCATGCTGCTGGATCGACAACGGACGGGTCCCTCCGACTCGGGCTCCACGGCTTTCCTCACGACCCAAGCCGGCGGCAACTCCCACGGCGGCACTCACGGCGGTACTCCCGGCGGCTATGGCGGACAGCATGGCGGCACAGGCTTTGGGGAAGGCAACTCCGGGCAACGTGGAGGCTATGGACGAGGACAAGGTCGTGGCGGTGGAAATCGGGGCAGAGGCCGCGGACGTCAAAACGGCTCACGACCACGGCAATCCTACGACGGCAACAATACCTGGAACTCACCGTACCCTAACCCTAACCCGGGTCTCTTAGGCCCACGCCCTACCCACCCCTACCCCGCCCACGCCCACTACACCCTAGCCCCCTCCCTCGTATCACCCCCACCCCAAATTGTCACCCGACAGCCCCCCCTCTTCAACCCACCCCCATACCCGTACCCCCCACCCCTTCCGTAGGGCAGTACACCACCCCACAGCCCCAACCGACAACCCAAAACCCCACCCCCACAGCCCTAGCCCATCACTTTGACACTATGTCCCTCCGTGAACCCACTTGGTATATGGACACCGGTGCATCCCATCACATTGCCTATGACCCAGGTACTATTTCTCATGTTAATTCTCAATCTTTATATTCACCATTATATATCACTGTTGGTAATGGATCTAAAGTAAGCACTACGGCTGTTGGCAGCCATACCCTCCCCACTACCCCCCTCCTTATCCCTTAAAAATATCCTTATCTCTCCTCACATCACTCACAACCTTATCTCTGTCCGTCAACTCACTCGCGATAATAATTGTACAGTTGAATTTGACTCTAATGGTTTTTCTGTGAAGGATCGTCGGACGGGCATCGTGATGCATCGATCCAATGATATGGGACCCCTCTACCCCTTAGGTCGCCCAGCTGCCGCTCAAGCCAACGTCTTCGTTGTCGATCTCCCGACCTGGCACCGGCGCCTAGGCCATGCGAGTCACAATGTCCTTAGCAATATTTCTTCTCTTCCTTTTTTTAAAAGTTACCAACATTCTCTCTGTCATGCATGTCAATTGGGAAAGCATGTGCGCCTCCCATTTTATTCTTCTAGTCGTGTTTCTATGTTTCCGTTTGAACTTTTACATACAGATTTATGGCAATCTCCTGTTCCGAGTATTACTGGGTTTAAATTTTATATGTTATTGTTGGATGATTTCTCCCATTATCTTTGGGTTTTTCCTTTAAGACATAAAAGTGATGCTTTTAATCATTTAACCTCTTTTGTTGCATATGTCAAAAATCATTTTAATACAACAATAAAAGCAGTTCAGTGTGACAATGGAACGGAATATCGTAATTCACCACTTAAAAATATTTTTGACTCCTTAGGTATCCTCTTCCGTTTCTCGTGTCCTCATACCAGTCAACAGAACGGCCGAGCTGAGCGCACAATTCGTACCATCAACAACTCGGTCCGTTCACTCCTCTTCCAAGCCCAACTTCCACCTACTTTCTGGGTTGAGGCCTTTCACATGACAGCCCATATTTTTAACATTCTTCCCACCACCACTTTACAAAATAAAACCCCACACGCCTCCCTCTTCCATCTCCCCCCCTCCTACGATCACCTTCGCGTCTTTGGTTGTTTGTGTTACCCCAATATCTCCGCCACCGCCCCCCACAAACTAGCCCCACGCTCCGCTCGTTGCATTTTTCTCGGCTATCCCTCTAACCAACGAGGTTTCCGTTGTCTCGATCTTACCACCCACAAAATCATTATCTCCCGCCACGTCGTGTTTGATGAATCCTGCTTCCCCTATGGTCACCCCGTCTCCACCCACGAACTTAACTTTCTTGATACCCCCAACGACGACCCACCCCCACCCTACCCCTATCACCAGCCCAGCCCGCCCAGCAACTCTCTGGACCAAACCCCCCAGCCCACTGCCCAGCCCATCCCCGCCAGCCCAACCCGTTCCCCCCCTCTCCTCACTTCCGCAGGACCCAACACCCCTCCCACCCCTCGGCCCGCCCCAGAAACCCCCACGGCCCAACCCAGCCCCAACTCTCAGCCCAACCCCGGAGCCCACTCCAGCCAGCCCAGCTCACAGCCCAGCTCCCCGCCACGGCACACCCCCCTTCCCACTTTCACCCCACAGCCCACTCCCCTCCCCCACCGGTCAACGCCCACCCAATGCAAACCCGCTCTAAGGCCGGTGTTTTCTGCCCAAAACAAATTTTAGACCTCCATGCCACCACCTCCATCTCCCCTTTACCCCCAACTTACCGTAGTGCTATGAAAGATCCAAACTGGCATGCTGCTGTGTGTGATGAATATAATGTTTTGTTAAAGAATGACACATGGGAACTAGTACCCCCCTCCCCCAACCAAAACATAATCACCGGTAAAGGGCTCTTCCGACACAAATTTGGCCCATCCGGTGAGCTATCCAGGTATAAGGCCCGATGGGTGGTCCGTGGATTCAATCAGCGTTTTGGCGTTGACCACGGCAAAAGTTTCAGCCCCGTCATCAAGCCTGCCACGGCCCGAATCGTCCTTAGCCTCGCGTTGTCTCGTGGGTGGCCCATCCATCAGCTCGATGTAAAAAATGCCTTCCTCCATGGACAGCTTCAGGAAACCGTGTATACTAGCCAGCCCTTAGGATTTCAAGATGCAAATCACCCTCACCATGTCTGCCGGATCAAGAAATCTCTTTATGGTCTGAAACAGGCACCCCGGTCATGGTATCACAGATTTGCAGGCTTCATTCAGAGTATTGGATTTCGCAGCTGCAAATCTGACACTTCTCTTTTCGTCTTCACGCATGCCTCGGGGACCGCCTACCTCTTATTATATGTTGATGATATCATCCTCACTGCCTCCTCGCCAGGCTTCTTCAGAGTCTCATTCAGAAACTCAAGGCTGAGTTTGCCATGACAGACATGGGTGATCTGCATTTCTTCATCGGCATTAATGTTCATCGCACTGCTCAGGGCCTTTTCCTCCATCAGACACAGTTCACTCATGAGATCCTTGAGAGGGCAGGGATGGTCTCTTGCCGCCCCATATCCACTCCAGTCGACACCAAGGCAAAGCTTTCTTCCTCTTCCGGCACGGCATTTTCAGATCCTTCTCTTTACAGGTCCATAGTTGGTGCTCTACAGTATCTCACATTCACCAGACCTGACATCACTTATGCCGTTCAGTAGCTCTGCCTCCACCTTCATGCGCCCCACGACTCTCACCTCACGACCATGAAGAGAGTTCTCCGTTATCTTAGCGGCACCGCCACTCACGGTATCTACCTGACTCGCTCCTCGACAGACTATCTCCAGGCTTATTCTGATGCTGATTGGGCTGGCTGTCCCGACACCCGACGTTCCACTTCCGGGTACTGTATTTTTCTGGGCGACAACCTGATCTCATGGTCTTCAAAACGCCAGGCCACCACTTCCCGTTCCAGTGCAGAGGCAGAATACCGGGCTGTGGCAAATGCAGTTGCTGAGACTTCTTGGGTCCGAAATCTTCTTCTTGAGCTCCAGCAGCCACTACGACGCGCCACCCTCGTCTTCTGCGACAACGTCAGCGCCGTCTATCTCTCATCGAACCCAGTTCAGCACCAGCGCACTAAGCACGTTGAAGTCGACATACACTTTGTGCGAGACAAAGTAGCACTCGGCCATATCCGAGTCCTTCACGTGCCCTCCTCTTCACAGTATGCTGACATCTTCACCAAAGGACTACCTTCTCTACTCTTCCTCGAGTTTAAGTCCAGTCTGGGTATCAGACCCCCTCCTCATCCGACGTAGCTAGGAGCATGTTAAATATATTCTATATTTAATGTAAATATATTGTTTCCTATTATTGTCTCCTACCTTGTATACGATTAGGAATATATTGTTTCCTATTATTGACTCCTACCTTGTATAGGATTAGGAACCCTTGTGTATATATAGACATGTACTCCCACATATTCAATTAATGAAATTAACCTTTCTACACTTATTTCTATGAATTATCTTAGCTAATTGCCTTACTTTGCTTTGATTTTTTTTTATTTTTTTATTTGGCTTTGCTGCTTTTTCTTTTCTTTTTCTTGATGAGAGCACTCTTCTACGTGCGTATATATATGCAGGGAAAGCCGAATATAGAGGAAGGGCATATTTGTTGGGAGAATTTAGCTAAATAATAATACAAAAAATAATGACTTTTACATTGTAGTACCATATGTTTTTATTTCCCAATGTAGTATCACTGGTTAATGTTCAAATAAATATTCATCACCACTGGACAGTGTTCAAACTAAATGTTCACCATCACTGGATATTATTGTTCTCGTCACTATACATTATTCAAATATTATTTTAAAAAGTAAAAAATTTTAAATAATACATTGGAAATGACACTATTTTGTACAAATTTCACATATTTGTTTGCCTTACGGGCTGTGAATGTGAAACATTTGACTAGACTCCTTGAGATCCTACATGTGTAGTTTTGACTCTTTCAAAAAATTAAAGGGGATGAAATTTTGCAGTATAAAAATGACTTTTATTACCTTTATCTTTTGAAAACTTTCCGAATTTCATTTCAATACACCTGATATATAATACGAATCGAAAAAGTCAAAGTAGATAAATATACGAAGTTACTCGCCGCCGTTGTTGCTCTTAGCATTTGTAAAAGCATGGGCCAAAATAATGGCTAGCCTTTATTGCACTAGTATCTCATGTGATTGGTAAATGTGCACTGTTACTTTCATTATTTGAAAACTAACTTCATTATCCTTCATGGTTTTGATATTCCTCAATCAAATCTATACTAACATATCCTTCAAACAATAGGTAAATAACTCTTTTGTCCCCTATAGTTTTGAAAATAGGCACAAATGTCCTGCTCTCTTTCTTTATTGTTTTTCTTTTTCTCTCTTTTTTCATAAATTTTTTAAGATCTTAAAAATATTTTTTTATGATATTTTAATTAATAATCAAATTTTTGTGTGTTTGAAGCAAAAGCAATTAAATTAAAAGAATTAACGTACACTTCGTTTGTCTAAAATTAAACATTTTCATTTTTTTGTCGAAAAGAAGTCCTTAGCCATTTGCAAGGCCGGCCAAGGGTGGGCCGAGCAGCCCTACTGGACCAGGCTCAATATTTTAGGGGCCCAAATTTTATCAATATTTTATAATATATACAAAATTTAAATATCTTCGGAAGGTTCCAAGATTCAACCCTTGGTATTATGGCAAGGGACACTTCATCCACTTGAACTACTAATCTTATTGTTACATTAGTTACCAAATAAAATATATAACAGACTAGTTTTTTGAATAAAACTTCCAATTATTTAAAAAAAGAAATACAAGTAGAAAAATAACTTATTTTTATGTTTTTTCTAAAAATTAATATGAATACTTATACCCAAAGAAAATTCAATAAAAAAATTAAAATTTTTTTCATCAATAAAAATTAAGAAAAGCTTATCAATGATACTTTAATATATTAAAATTAATTTTGTCTTCTACTTTTTCTTGTTTCAAATAACTAAATATAAGTATGGAGTGTTAGTTACATGTATATTACAGAGTATAATCTAAAAACACATTGCCCGGACAATCACCACATGGAATTGAAGTCAATGTTAATTAGTGCGGAGAAAAATATTCCCCATCATTAATTAGTAGCATATGTTTTTATTTACTAATATAGCATCACTACTTATTGTCCACTGGTCATTGTACAAGTAAATGTATATTGCCATTAATTATTGTTCAAACTAAGTGTCCACTATCACGAGACATTTTTGCTATCACTAGACATTATTTAAGTACTATTTAGAAAATAAAAAAGTTACGTACTACATAGGAAAATGACATACTCCGTATTTAAGTATCTATTTTTCGTGTTCTAATTCTTCACTCCTAATATTTTTTTAACCTTTTCATTTTCTTTTAATTTATATTTCTTTCAACTCCTTCCAATTTTTCTTATTCCTAGTTTTTATAATCTCTTCCAATTTCTTCTAACTTCTTCTAGTTTTTTTAACAATGACTAAAATACTAATATAGGTAAACTCTTAATAATAATAATAATAATATTTTAATAATAATAATAATATTTTAATAATAATATTATTATTTTAATAATAATAATAATAATAATATTATTATTATTATTTATTTTGCATTATTAGAATAGAAAAATTTGATGTAGCGTCGCAATTTATTAGTAAAATCCCCTTGTTCTCAAATTAAATTTTAGTTAAATAATACTCCGTAAATGGTTTTTGTAACTCGTAATGGTTCTCCCTTTTAGCTTTATCTGAAGGATTTTTTAATACTATAGTCATTTAATTATTTTGTGAAATAAAAAAATCTAGTGTTTTTTTTCTTATGTCAATCATTCTTTTTCATAAGTGGAGAAGAAATATAAATCATGGGAGACTAGTAATTTTTAATCTAAAATTAACATCATTAATCGCAGATCATTTTTGTTATTATTTTGATTTACAAAGGTGATTATTTTTTTGCTTTTATTGAGATGATGATAAATAATAATAATAATACTAATGATAGTAATAATTCAACCCTTTCTGGTTTCTTCCATCTTTTTCATGTTTCATCAAACTCATTTCAGTTTTCTAATTATTTTTATTTTGGTAATTTCTTTCAATTTTCTTTAACTCATTCTAATTTTTTCTAATATCAATCGAGCCTTAATAAAATAAAAACAGAGAATAAGAAGGGCCGGTCAGCAAATGCAATAATGGGATAGAAGGGTAAACGAATGCAAAAGGCCGGCAAGGGTCAATATGCAAATTGTGAATATGATGTGGAGCATTTTACTAATACACAAGGCTCTAGTTCCACATGGTAGCAATTCATTCAAGGGGCGCCCTCTAATTTGTCCCCCCACAAAAAAAAATGGTTCACCTGATGTTTAGGCAAAGTAGGAGAGAGCTACCGACGTGAAGTATAAAGGACACCATGGCCATAACAACCAACACTATATTTGTGTTGATGAGATTCTTTCTTATCATTGCCAGTGACTCCGCTTTGCACGAATTACAAGAGTAACATAATTTAGTTGGCTCATTGCCCCAAACCGCGCAATCAGCATTTGTGAAATTGTTTGTTTGAGTAGTGTTTGTTGGAGATGTCCAAGTCGTGGGGCTTACAAAATTGAATCCACACTCTGCTGGTGGCATGCAACATCCAAACTGCAACAGATTTGGATTTTCTAACAAAATTATCTAACATGCAAAATTATTTTAAGTACCTATCACGACCATATACACTTTCTAACAGAAGTGCTAGTAGTCTCTTTGGTGGCATCTTTCAGATCAAGTCCGCGGAACGAATTGTTTGAGCAACTAACACGCACACAAGTTGTTCAAAAATGTATGATATAACGTCAATTATTACAACAATTTCAGGGGACTTGGTTTGAAAAAAAGCCAATAACGTACCAATTAAAAAGAGTATGGATCAGATAAATACAAAAAAATAATTTAGGGAGCAGTGGTGTAATATGAAAAATAAATATTTAAGCACTTAAAAACAATTCATGAATTTTGTTATTAGACTGATGTGATTGCAAATAAAACCTGCAATGGGGAGAGTGGTGCATTGAAGAGTTGCGGAGGCGTGGGGTAAGTCGTGTTCAAGGCAAGACAGGCATCGGAAGGAGCGAGGCAAGTTATGATAGTACCCCACTTATAAGGGTTGCTAACCTTGCTCCGAAGAGTAGGGTTAAAGTGGTTGAAACGGTATTCGGGGTAAGCCCGACCTGGTCCAGCCAGGTGGGGTGAGCCCGAGTACTTGGTGAGGACGGACACGTAAATGGCAAAGCTTAGGCACACGAGGTCCAAAACAATCCCACAAAAAAGGTATATTCCAGCAGTAGTATAAGCATCATCATCTGATGAGCCGCCCCCTTCAGCGCACGACATAAAGCAGCAAACTACAGAGGAAACCAGGCCAGATATTAGCATCAAAATGCCAAGCCAGAGAAACCATTCTTTGAGGGCGCGGAGGTTGACACAACTCGCCCATGGGTTGCCTATGCCTAGCCAAATGCCGTAGGCTACCAACACGGGGATCCAGAGGAATATTGCGGGCGCAAACGCCCATACCCGTCCCCTACGAACCCATTTCTTCGAGCTTTCTGACATATATGCTTATTTCTATGAATTATCTTAGCTAATTGCCTTACTTTGCTTTGATTTTTTTTTTTAAAAAAATTAGTATTTGTTTTATTTGGCTTTGCTGCTTTTTCTTTTCTTTTTCTTGATGAGAGCACTCTTCTACGTGCGTATATATATGCAGGGAAAGCCGAAGATAGAGGAAGGGCATATTTGTTGGAAGAATTTAGCTAAATAATAATACAAAAAATAATGACTTTTACATTGTAGTACCATATGTTTTTATTTCCCAATGTAGTATCACTAGTTAATGTTCAAATAAATATTCATCACCACTGGACAGTGTTCAAACTAAATGTCCACCATCACTGGATATTATTGTTCTCGTCACTATACATTATTCAAATATTATTTTAAAAAAATAAAAAAGTTTAAATAATACATTGGAAATGACATCTGTTTTAGTACTATTTAGTACAAATTTCACATATTTGTTTGCAGGTCTTACGGGCTGTGAATGTGAAACATTTGACTAGACTCCTTGAGATCCTACATGTGTAGTTTTGACTCTTTCAAAAAATTAAAGGGGATGAAATTGTGCAGTATAAAAATGACTTTTATTACCTTTATCTTTTGAAAACTTTCCGAATTTCATTTCATTACACCTGATATATAATATGAATCGAAAAAGTCAAAGTAGACAAATATACGAAGATGGATGAAGTATTCTTTATACTTCTTTACGGAGTATTCCCTTGTCCTTGGGTAATTGTCCACTTTTGAATCTTTCCGGTTAAAATTGGTAAATTTTGATCTTAAATTAAATAAAAATGATATTAGATATTCATACAAAAATAGTTTTATTATATTTATTATATTAAATATTTTAAAAATATTATTTTATCTAATTAAAGTATAATATATATTTTATTTAAATATAAGTCAATATTTGAAAATGGTTGACTGAAAAGAGTAAAAAATGGAGAAATATTAATACTTAGGAACAGGAGAAGTATTATATGTTGGACATGAGTTCAAACCCCTTTACTATTTTTTCTGGAATATTTTTATTGTTTTAATGAATGACAAACAGGATAATTAAATTCAAGCTGATCGAAAATTTATTTTCGTATCGAGAAAAGCAAAAAGGCGTATCAAGATAAAATCAAGGCTTACCCCTACGCAGAAGTTTTTGAAGTGAAGTGAAGACTCCGAAGATTTCTTTTAATTGAGTCTAGGAATCTTTGTAAGGATGACAATACTTTCTGCACAAACAAATTATTTTTTTGAGGGATAAAAATTATTATTTTCTGAGTCAGTTGAAATATTACTTTTCATCTATCTAAAAATATTTTACTGAGTCAGTTTCAAGATAAATGTGTCAAAATTTCTTAAAAACATTTTTTAAGAATACACAAAAAAATTTTGTGGTAAGAAAAATATACTTTAAATATTTTTCGTGTACATCATTTGATACACAAAATAATTTTTGGACTCACTTTTTCTCCTCTATTCAAATTCATTGAATAAGGGATACTTTCTCTTGAGGAGCGTTCTTGTCTCAAACAAACGAATATAAGCCAATTCACTTCTTATCGCAACTGGCCTTGGGCCCTTTGTGTTTTGCGCATTATTCTCTATTTAATCGATTAACAGTTTCTTTTTAATCGATTAGATCCAGCTCCTTAGCGTTGGATTTCTCAGGCTTTTAGTTTAATCGATTTTTATTCTTCATTTAATCGATTAGTTGAGATAGTGCCATCTAATCGATTATTTTGTCAAATTTAATCGATTAATTTGCACCCTGCGCAGAAGACCTTTTCGCTTCTGTACACCTTAATCGATTAAAGGCTTTACCTTAATCGATTAATATTGTCTGGTGTCTATTCTCAATCTGCTCCAACGGATCTTTTATCCTCAGCCTATTTAATCCCTTATTCTCCTTCATTTCTATACACTACTCTTGCACTCTAATATACCCTTTGAGCTATATTCATTCCTTGCTTTATCTTCCTTATCACATATTATTTTTGAGAGTTAGAAATATTTTTTTGAGTGCTAAAGAAGTTGTCATCCATAGAGCTTTAATCCTTCAACACTACTTTGCTCAATTGTGTGAGCTTTCATTCTTGTGTTGTAAACTCAATCTCATTTGAGTGTTGTTCTAAAGAGTTGTGTGACTCAGGTCTTGTTGTTGTAAGAAAGTGAGGCTTGTGTGATTCAAGTTTTCAAGTTGTACCGGTTTTTCAAGCACCCGTTGAAGCTTGAAGATTAGTAGGACTTTTGAGAGAATCTCTCGGAGGACTGGACTAGCCACGAGGTGGTGAACCAGTATAAATATCGGTGTTCTTCTTTCCCTTACTCTCTTTATTTATTCCTGCGATTTTATTATTTCACACAAGCGAAAAACGCATATTCTTGATGAAAACAACTCTATTCACCCCCTCCCTCTGGAGTTGCATATTTGTCTAACATTATATACTCCCTTCGTCCCATATCTTTCTTACTTTTTGACTTTTCACGATCTTAAGTTTAAATATTAATATTCCTATTTATACATTAATATAGATTTTAAAAATGTAGTGTATGATATTTGAAAACATTGTTTTGAAATAAATCTATTGGAATTAAATTTATATCATGCTTTAATATAGTTTTTAGGAATTTGTAATCAAAGTTTAAAAAAATTACCATAAAAGCCAAAATGAGAGGAAATATATGAGACGAAATGAGTAATAATTGTATATATATATACTTTTATTATATTAGTGCAATACTTTTACTCGCTTCGTCCAGAATTAGATTACAATCTTTTTTTCTCTCTTCTTGATAACTTTTTTTATTTGTTTGTTTTCATTGAATTTTTTGATAAATTAAATTATTTTTGTCATCACATCTCATTTTGTTGAACTTTTGACGTAAATTATTAATATATAATTTTTATTTCTCATTATATATCAAATTCTAAATAAAATTATTTCAAAAGATAAAATATTTTGCTCGTAACTCTCAATTTGTAATCAAATTAATAATAAAGGAGTATATTTTTATAATTTTTAGTCAATTGTTTAAATAGTTAAAGTGAGAAGAATGACCGAAAAAGTACTCCGGTATGAAGTCATTATTAGTAACGCGGTTAGTGGTAGAGGAAAGCTCATCAAGTCTCTAATGGAGGGAGTAATACGTTTCCTGCTCTTGAAATTTTTTTGAAATGGAATCTTCTTATGGAACCCCATTTCATATATTTCAAGCAAGTCTCCTCAAGTATTATTATTGTCTTATTTAATTTGTAAAATTCTCTAAGACAAATGCGTTTAAAATATTATTTTCTCAATTCAGAAATAAATGGTTTAATACCCCGAGAAAAGATGTAGTAGTATTCTACATACTCTTTTTTATCATATACTACGTATTTCTTTTGTCTCATATCTTTCTTACTTTTTTATTTTTCACGATCTTAAACATTACATTTTTAATATTAATATCTCTATTTATATAAAATATATATTATAAAGATATAGAGTATGAAATTTCAAAACTATTTTTCGAAATGAATTTTATTGGAATTAAATTTATATCATGGTTTAATATAGTTTTCTCGTAATTTGTTCTCAAAATTTAAAAAATTTGACCATAAAAGTCAAAATGAGAAGAAATATATGAGACAAATGAGTAATAATTGTCTATACTTGTTTATATTAGTGTAATACTCCTGTTTTCTTTGACTATTTCCGTTTGATTTTCATGGTTTTCAATACAAGACTTTCACCATTAATACACACACATACATACATGCATGCATACATACACACACACACATATATGTGTGTGTGTATATATGTATGTATGTATGTATGTGTGTGTGTGTGTATATATATATATATATATCACTACAAAAAAACTCTCGGAATTAGCACGAAATATTAGGCACGGACATGCCGTGACTACCCCGAAAAAAGAAAGTAGCCACATGGCGTGTTTCTATTTGCGTTTCAATTTGGCTTAGCATTTTTCCGTGCCAAATGTCGTGCCAATAGCGTAAACGTTAAGACATTAACGGTGTTGTCGGACGACATTTATTCTAACCAATAGGCACGGATTTAGTTGTTCCAATTCCCTACCTTTCTCATAAAATTCAAAATCGAAAAGGACAAGATTGTTTTGTCATGGAAATAGCCGTGCCTAATTTTGATCCTAGACAAAAGCCTGACACACTTGCACAAGCATTTAGTTTGGCACGGAAACCGTCGTGCCTACATACAAGCCCAATAAATTCGTTTTATGACATGCTATTAATGCACCCTTACAAACAAAGAGTTCATTTTGTTTGGCACGGACAGGGCCGTGCCTATGCAATTACCAAAAACTGTCGTATTTAATGTCCTCTATTAGGCACGGAAAAAGTCGTGCCTAGAATGGATCTCACACAAAAAGCCTGACACACGCAGAGATATTGAAATTTGGCACGGCAACGGTTGTGCCTACACCATTACCCAAGAATCCGATATTTACTGCACGGTACGGTTTAATTATATTACCACCCCTTACATGTTTTTTCTTGTTTTTTCATTAACCACTCTCCTCTTCTTATCTCTTTCTTCGCCGTCATCCCTCCTCCGCCCTCCTCCCTCATAACCTCTTCTCCTTTCAATGTCTTCAGCAAGGAGTACTTCCTTCCGCAGTAGCATTCGCGGTAGGGGAAGCTTTCAGCGTTCTCACTCTCGAGCACCACAGGAATCGCCATCTACTACTACCCCGCAGTCCATATTCAATGCCGGTGGCGACTTGGAGGCTGAGGTCGAGGGCGGAGGAGGCGGCGAAGGAGGAGACAGAGTTTCAACGGAGGCTAGTGCGGTGCCGTACGGGGATCTTCCGCGCTTAATCACTAAGGCCAAATTGAAGGAGTAATTTTTTGTTTTTTATTATCTCATATATTATTTGTATGGTTTTTAATTTTTTTAAATTTTTTTCCAGCCAACAAGCTGTCCTAAACACAATACTAATTTATTTTTTATTACATTTATAGCTTCGTTACACATGGTTGCCCGGGGTTTTGCCGGCGGGCACAAACAAAGTCATGAGGAGCACCTTTAATTCCCGCGGGTTTTGCCTTCTCCCATGCCTGTTTTTCAACAACCTACGATCCTCCCCCAAATGTCAAACGTTCAACCGGAAGGACATAATTCAAATAACTGTGGTGTTAACAGTTTTCTAAACAATGAAAATCTGTAATTATTCATCATTAACATTTGTCTGTGATGATCTTCTTTTGGATGCTAGACATTACTTTCATTATGGATATTACTTTTTATTAATCTACATTATTATGCTGTGAGTGATTTATCCCGTATTTGAATTACGGCATGTGATGTATTATTAATTTTTTATTTTCAATTTTTTTTTTAATTTTTCGAAATCTAAGGCACAGATAAATCAGTGACAAAAAATATTTCTTTTATTTTTTAAAATCCATGGCACGGATATGTCCGTGGAAAAATATTTGAATTTCGGGAAATTTAATCTCCCTGCGTATTTGAATTTTTTGGAAATTTTTGAATATTTTGAAAATTTTCAAAATAAAGGCACGGATATATCCGAGACTTATGTTATATTTGTAAGAACACAATTTTGACACGGACATATCCGTGCCTAATATCTTTAACGTTTTTCTTACAACCGTCAGTTTGGAATGATTTTGTCACGAGTGACGCCATCTCTATATTTGGCACGGACTGGATTTCCGTGCCATACAATTTGGAGCTTCGAAATTGGTAGCGTTTTGTGTCCGTGCCTAAATCCGTGCCTAATACCTTAGTCACGGGAAACTTAAACTACAGTCCGTACCCAAAAAGCCGTGCCAATTCCGCGTTTTTTTGTAGTGTGTGTGTGTGTGTATATATATATAGGGGTTGGTTCCCATAAGAATGATCCTCTACGAAAGAAATAAGAATGAATGAGATTCATTGATCTCAAACGATCAATGGATGGAAGCCTTCTACAAATGGACGCGCGGCACCACTAGACATTATATGGTAAGGAAATCAATTCATTGATTGTGAATTAAAATCAAAGAGTAATAGGGGCAATATTGTAAAATCGTATTGCATTTAAAATGGTCAGGGATGACACGCAACTATCCATTTCCAAAAGTAATGCTTTCCATATCATTTGACTTCGACTTAAATTCTCTTTTGGATATGTTGTCACGTTTTTATCATTTTTAATTTTTTTTTTCCATTTTTCCTCAATAAAAATTAATATTAGATATTTTTTTCTATTGAACTCTTTATTCATCATATGCATTATTTTAATACATTTCACACTGTGGAAAAGATTTATTTATTTACTTTGGTTTTTTTCAAATTTATAAAGAATACTTTCTTGTCATGTTATTTTTATCATTTTTTGGTTAACTATATTTGATTTTTTTTATATTATCACATTTTATTATAAGTTTCTCACATTTTAAAGTAAAAACTTAAAAATTTATAAAGACCTTTTAATGTTATTGCAGCATGATAGCTGATATAAGCACTGTGTCTTGCTTTTATATTTTATTTAATTTTTGTATTAATTTGTGGATTAGTGAATAATGACACCTGAGGTGAGGTGAAAAAGCTTAAGAATGTATTGTATTCAGAATAAATATAATACAAATTTGAGAAATAGTTTGTCTATGCGGGATTCGAACCCACAACCGTAGTACCACTCTTCTACCATTTGAGCTAATAGGCACCAATTTTTTTTAAAGAGACTCACAACTTGCACTTAGACCTATTAAATATAGATTTTAAGATGAGAATTTTACAGAAAATTTTAAGTGCATCATGATTTGTGAAAAATCACTATGTACATTATACAAATGCATCAGAAATTCTCCACAAGATGCATCAATTTTGATTCTATAGTACAACCGTAGTACGTACTGCTACGGTTATAATACAATCGTAGTACGTACTGCTTTACCATTTGAGCTAATAAGCACCAATTTTTTTATAGGGACTCACAACTTGCACATAGACCTATTAAATATAGATTTTAAGATGAGAATTTTACAGAAAATTTCAAGTCCATCATCATTTGTGAAAAATCACTATGTACAGTATACAAATGCATCAGAAATTCTCCACAAGATGCATTGATTTTGATTCTATATTATCCTTTAGCTTGATTTTGAAAATGTATTGCCCTCTTTTATAAATGCATTAACTTGATTCAATAATGCACAATGATAGAAAAAAGCAAAGTAAAAAAAAAGGAAAAAAACTAATAAAGAATAATGTACATCCCTATTGAATACCAAATTGTCCAATCAACATTATCATGGCCAACAATTTCCAAGAATATAACAATATAACCACATTCCACAAATGTTTTACTTTCTTTTTTCTATGCCTTGAAATGTGACTGGAGGTAGGGGTTGTGCTCAACGTAAATGCAGTATACAAAGGGGTGGAGTGCAGTACTAGTGTTCTACAATGCTATGTCTAATAGAAGAAAATCTTAAAATTTCACAGTGGTCCAATGCAGACTAGCATAAAAGAAGACATAAAAAGGGGCTTTGGAAAAGGTGGACCATTGTTCTTCTAAACCAATCTAGACCACCACAAAGGGAGACTCAACAGAGGTGTTAAACTTTGAAATTCATTTGAAAACAAAAAGAAGGAAGCATCCAATTTTCAAATTATATTGGATCTCTAACTCTAACAAATCTATTAGTCAATGTGCAACCAAGATTAATAATACTGCATCTGTGTCCCATAATGCAGCACAATGATAAGTCAAGATTTGAAAAAATTAACTCCTACCAAGTATACACTATCAAGATCCATAGTGATGTCTCCATCTCATACTCTGATGCATCACGGAAAAATTTAAATGCATCATCTTTCCTAGAAACTTCACCCTCGCAAATGTGACAAACAAGAACCATTACCTCACAAGTGTACAGAATGCATTACCATGCATATAAATATACAAATAAGATTGAAAGAACCAAATATAAAAATGGGTATAGAAATGTGTCAAACTGGAATTCTCCTAGTTGGGTGGCAGTAGGCAACCATTTCAATCTCAGAATGCATCATCATGCGTTTAAATGTACAACCGAGAATAAAATCATCAATTATAAAACTTACCGATAAACACATAAGTTCTAATTATGGCAACAAATGGAAATCCCTAGAATATCTGAAAAAAGAATCCATGAATCAGTAAATACAAAAAAAAATCTTCAAAATGTGTACATCTAATATGAATCCAGGTGAAAATTGGGCAAACGCGGCTCATGGATTACACACACATGAATATGGGAAGGAAAAGATTGACTCGGAAATTCAACTGGTAATCGTTTATGAAGAAATTAGATAACAAAATTAAAAAATTAGACTGTGAGCAAGATAATATGAGAAAGTGGAAAGAAGATCAGGATCGTTGTTCTCTTCTACTACGAAAATTGGAGCAAAACAAGCACAAAAACAAGCAAAAACCTTGTGAAATATGGACTCTAACCCATTGCTGTGAACAGTGTTAGGGAATCTAAATTCTATCTCAATTCAAAGGATTATTCAAACAAAAATAACTTCCCCACAAATTAGACTTCAATTGAGCTTGAATTGAGGTTGATTCAAACCTTCAAAGTCGAAGATGAACAGTAACTGCGAGAGGTTAACCATCGATTCATGCCCAGTCCGGCCCAAGAGCAGCGAATTGAAATCCAAAGAGGAAGCCTATGTTGAAGTCGATTCCAGAGCTCCAAAAATATCGACAATCGCAAGGTGAAGGTCGGGTATGAATAGCATTACAAGAACACTTCCTAGACGCAACTCATAGAGAGAGAAACTACTGCTTCTATTACGATGACGGGATCTAAACATTGAAGGTGGCATGTGTAGATAAGGAAAACGGCGAACGAAATCAGAGAAGATGGTGCGCTGATTTTGGGGAGAAGAAGAGCTGTTGATAAGGCAAGAACGAAATTGGGATGAAAAATCGAAAATGCCCTTGCGAAAAGTGTGAAGGAGAATTGCTGGAGATAAGATTATTTCTTTCGTTAGATTTCATTCTTATTTGAACCAAATTATATATATATATATATATATATATATATGTATATATATATATATATATATATATATATATATATAGCTAGTTTTAATATAGAGAATGACATAACACTGAACTCTTCTAAGGATCGTCCATTTGAATCAAGTAACTTTTCAATCTCAACTAAAGACAAATTGTTTAGATCTTCTGGGAAATTAATAAGTTCTACAAAAATAGTTAAAATACGACTATAATATTTTAAGCCATATCTCAATTCAAGAGTTTTGTATATGTACCATGCAATTCATAATAATTTTTATATAAATAATAAAACTATCTTATTATAGAAATATCTTGATTATGCAATATTCTTCTTCGATCAAATAAAACCCATCAGTCAAGGGCTCCCATAATTTTCCCAAACAACTTGAAGATGACTTGTGGTATTTATCACTAATAATTAGATGACTCCCAGATCCTAGCTCAACTACTTCATTATAAAATCTTTATCATGAATTAATATATTCTTTTATGTATAACATTGTTAACTATCCTTTTTACTCTCAATAAATTTTTTATCATCAGTTAATAATTTCAATGCTTCGCATGCAACCTCAAATGAGTTATGTACAAGAGTAATAACTATTTTCGACCTCTAATAGCTTGTACATCCCCACGGTTCCAATTGTTATGGTAAAGTTGAATTCTTCTACTAACAACATGTAAAAAACTTAAAGATGAAGTTAAATATTGATCCTATCCTGTAACACCCAAATCCGTCCAGGTCTACAGCCCTTTTCGGACTAAAGTATTAACTTGGTAATCGTAAAAATTTAAAATATTTCAAACACTTTTATTTATCACAATAATATTTTTCATGACATAAACAGTACAGAGTTTTCAATGTTGCGGAAGGTTAACAAATCATAATCACAAAACATAATTTATTTATGTCATTCAATTCAAACCATCACATCCATCCCAACTATCTCGCCTCCGTCTGCCTACGTCTTCATACTTTTTACCTGCGTGTAGCAAATAAACCATACTACACGCTCAGCGTTAAAGCTGAGTAAGAATAACTAATGTATCGAACATCCATATAAATTGAATCTCAATTCAAAATCAAATCATTTGATAGCATCACTACAAGAATTTATCTGGTCTGCAACGGAAATCTGCTACGGACACTTATCTGTAGCAGATCTGCAATGAATTTGCGACAGAATAATAATTACTGAAAAAGGAACACTACTGGCAACGGAACGTATTTTTCCGTCGCTGATCTACGACGGAACAAGGTGTGGTAAATATTTCATGATATCTGCGACGACATCTGCGACGGACTAATTTTCGTCGTAGATAATTAATTAAAATCAGGTTCTCCTCTTTTCAATCTGTAGACGAAATCAGTTCACATATCCAAAGCCCATCCGTATTCTTTCCACCCAACTTCGACTGACACCTCTCCTCCATGGCTTTCCTTGATCTCCCACCGGTGTCGCCTCGCCTTCGATCGCCAGTGTCTCCACCCCTCGCTGCCGCTGCCAGTGTCTCCCTCCCTCCTCGCCGCCGCCGCTAGTGTCTACACCCCTCGCCGCTGCTAGTGTCTCGACCGCCATCTTCCCCCACCGGACCTACTCTTCCTCTTTGGCAGAAATTTCAAGGTATTTTTGTTTAATTTTATATAAATTATTATTATTGTAATTTTTTGTGAAATTGAATTTGTTTGTGTGAAATTTAGTGCATTTTTGGTGAAATTTAGTTGAAATTGTGTGAATATGAGTTTAAATTGACATGAAATTGGGTAAAAATTGCACTAATTTTTTGTGAAATTGATAGCATTTAAGGTGTAATTTTTGTTGAAATTGTGTTAGTTAATTTGACGTTTATTGAGAATTTAAGTAAAATTTAGTTGAATTTTGTGATATATGTAGTTAAATGATTGTTGTTTGTGGTTTAATAAGATTGTCGTTTGTTAGACTTTATTGTCGTTTGTGGTTTCATGTAACACCTCGGCCCCCACCCTGACCGTAAGTGTTCACTCATAAGATTGTAGACTGTCCCCACAAACCAACACAAATCTTTCCCGCACACTTTGTCCTCACTCGTGCGCGCCCAAGGAAAACTTCCCAGAGGGTCACCCATCCTAGAATTGCTCCAGGTCAAGCATGCTTAACCTTGGAGTTTCTAGGTGATGAGCTCTCGAAAAGAAGATGCACCTTGTTGGTATGAGTAGTACTATCAATCCTTTTGAGCTCTTCCCATTCCCATCTTGATACGGGGTATTACGGTTCTAAGACGTCTCAATTGTTTGCAGTTGCGCGCTTGTTGAATATTAAGTCAGAGCATAATCTATCCGAGCGTTGTTATGACACCATATGTCAATACATCAAAGACATTCTTCCGGAGGACAACTCAATGGTGAATGACTTTTTTGCATCATCTTCAGGTAGAGAATGATAGGTCTGTCCCGGAAATAATCAGTGATGTGGCCAAGGGTCCCTTATCATTTGCCAAGTCATACCCAATATACTTTGTAAACGGCTACTACTTCCACACATAAAACATGGTTCAAAGTGTGCGGTGTACAACAGTGGGGTATCTATTACAGGCAAATATGGCGAGTACTTTGGGGTATTAGAGGAGATACTTGAAATTGAGTATCCAGCTTTGCCACTTAAACGTCGTGTCTTGTTTAAATGTCGATGGTTCGATCCGAGGTTGAATTGCGGGACACGAATACACAAGAAGTATGGTTTACTTGAGGTGCTTAAGAAGGGAGAGTATAACCGATATGAGCCTTTTATTTTTAGGTCACAAGCAAACCAGGTTGTGTATGTGGAATACCCTTGCACGCAAAAGACTAAGAGTGATTGGATTGCAGTGTGCCAGGTTCACCTTAGAGGTACTTGGATTGAAGCAGAAAATACACTAGGATCAGTAGACAAGGTGCAACAGGAACCTTTTCAAGCAAATGGGACGACCGAGAGAACCACAATCATGGAAGTGACATAAGAAGATGATATCATTACTCTATCACGTGAGGGAGATGCTAATTTCACCGACGATGATGGTAACGCTGAAGAAGAGGATGAAGAACCAATTTTAAGCTTCGATGACTCAATAGAAGAAGGACAAGACTCAACAGAGAGCGAGTGAAATTAGAATGACGAGTAAACATGTTTCCAAATGTTTCTTATACTTTTAATGATTGATATATGTTTCTCCATATGAACTTTATTTTGTTTTATGAGCTAACTATACATTATTTTTATTTCTGTACAGATGAGCGATAATGAGAACCCCCCTCCCCCCACGCCGACTGATTCTGAGGTGTTGGCACGTTTGAGGAGGTCCGTCATTAATATATGGAGACCCTCTTCTCGCCAAGGATCGAGCACAGCCACTACATCCACATGCACTCCCTCTATTACCTCGAGTCCATTCACTGACACGCAGGTGTCCCCATCCACCCCACGTACTACGCCATCTGGCCATTGTACCTCAAGTATGCAGCTCTCCTCTTAGAGACTAATATAGTTGAAGTTTCAACAGATAAGCCATTAGAGTGATGTTTCATTTATCACGAAACTGAAACTTAATGTCTAAGATTGTTAATAGCTGTTTTTAATGCATGTATTATTGTGTTATTGTGTTAATAGCATCTAGGGTGGGGGAGAGTATTGAGGATCAAGAGGACGGAGTTGGCGATGACCACGACTTCGAGGACCGCGTTGGCAAGGGATGCAGTGGCGGGGCGCGTGATGGCAAGGACGAGGTCCACGATGATGTGGACCAAGAGGGTGGATATCACGAGGGTCCTGGTCATCAGGGTCAGTTCGTGTATGTCAATTCGGATGACGAGTAAGTAATCTAGTACATTTGAAGATTATGGTATGACATAAAACATTTACAAATACCTAACGATTTTTTGTTCACTACTTATATATGTTTGTAGGGTTACAATCACTAGAGCTGGTGCTGGGCTCATCAAACCGGCATTCTACGAGAGGACGGACGCAGCTGGCATTTCGCGGTGCAAAGTCTTAGAGACGACGAAGGAGTTCTACTTTCGAGAGTTCAAGGTTTTTTTTGGAAAAATTACTATTTAACTTGTTTCGATCACAAGAAAATTAATATATGTGAATACAATCTAAGTTATTGACTTTTCTATGATGTCAATGTAGAAAAATGCTCGAGTGGATCTGTCAATCGACGAGGGCAGGCTGAGGAAAGCTTTTCTCAAAAAAGCTGTTGAACGGTACGCGAGTTATACGTACAATCAAAGGAACCCAACTCGATTGAAGAAGATGGACCCTCGGCCATTTGAGCAGTTGAAGAAGGTAAATTAGTAATGGTTTTCCTACGAAATCGTATCAACTTCTGTTTGTAGCATAGCCATTTTGAATTTCATTATGATCAACTTCTGTTTAGAGCATATGCGTACAAATCGCTATGTACAAGTAATGTTTATGAAATATACAACTATAGGTTTGGGAAGAGGATCCGGAGTTTCTGGAGTTGAGTAAGACGAAGAAGAAGAACAGAAGAAAGGGAAGAGAGGATGGTCATGCTCTTGGGACGTATTGTGGAGGTTTAATTCCATTTTCTTAAAATATGAATCGATTGGTAAGATATATTTTATAAAATAATAGCTTTGCACTTGTTATTCGGTGGACACTAAGTTTAAAATGTAATGGAAATGTTCATTGAAACTTGAAGGCTAAGAAGAAAGGGGCGCCTGTGCCGTTGGATGAGGTTATCATCCACACAAAGACAAAGAAGTATGACGGAAAGACTTGGGTGGATCCAGGACATGCTGAGCTACAGGTACTTTCTGTAATTTGCAAAACAGTTTGGGTTCATGCTCATAATGTTGGTGTTTTTGTCTTAAAACTTCTAAAGGGTGATAATGTATTCGCTTTCTTGTGTAATTGAATTGTTCTTGTTGATGTTATTCTTGTTGTTGATGTTATTTTTAATCGTGTTGTTATTATTATTGTTACGTTGATGGTGTTGTTGTTGTCGTATGACACTATTTTTGTTGTTGCGTTGATGGTGTTGTTGTTGTTGTCATATGACACTGCTTTTGTTGTTGCGTTGATGGTGCTGTCAACACTAGCTAGATGTTACGTTGTTATCGATCCATGATAATGTTGTTAAGTTCTTGTGTTGTTGTTGTTGTTGTTCTTGTTGTCATATGACACTGTTATTGTTGTAGCGTTGATGGTGTTGTTGTTGTCATATGTCACTGCTCTTGTGTTGTTGTTGATGTTGTTCGTGTTGTTGTTCTTGACGCTATTATTGTTACGTTGTTATTGTGTGTTAATAACTATCATATATTACAGGCCCAATTCTTCAAACTGCGTGAGGAGGCTAGACAGAATGAGCTTAAAGTCACCGACCAAGAAATATGGTACTCGCTACTCGAGGGCCATAATGCAAAAAACCATGTTCCTAGAGTTGGTGACTACGAGCGGGAAATGAGGAAGGTCAATCTGTCTTCCAATCCTCGTCGTTCCAGCACTAGTAGTAGCAGCGCAGCGGAGATGGTAGCACTTAAAGAGCAAAACCAAAGGCTGCACGAACAAATTGATAATCTAACCTCGAGCTTGTCGCTGACGATTCAGGAGGAGATAAGGAAGTTATATGGTGGTACCCTTCCTCCACGAGGCGATGATGATGGAACGGGAGGGGCAGGGCAGCCCGGGATTTGTTGACACCTTTGACATTTGACGCTAACACTTTAATATTTAATGTTTTTACAATATTATGAATTATGTAACATTTGCACGTGAAGTTTTCATTAATCTAGTTTTGAATTATCTATTTCGTATTGAAATCTTGTTTAGAATTATGTGTGTGAAAATTGAATGTGTTTTGCCCCCCATTTTAATAGCTACTGCCTAAAAACAGAAAAAATTAGTTTCTGTGATCAGGTGGTCTGCAACGGAATAGTCTGTTGCTAATTTTGTCGCAGATCTACAACGGCTATCTCCGTCGCTATGTCTATAGCAAATCTGCGACGGTTCGAAGCTTTCCGTCGCAGATTCTTTGGGTTGCAAAAATGGACGAACCCGTTGCAGGTCCGTCGTAGATCTGCCACGGATTTTCAATTCCGTTGTAGATTTTAAATCTGCCACAACTTTTCTGCGACGGAAGAATTTCGTTGCAGGTCCGTCGCAGAATTTAAATCTACCATAGAATTTCAAATTCTACAACAGAAATTGTCCGTGGCAGATCGGCAGTTTTCTTGTATTGCATGTACATAATGTTCAATTCAAAATTCATCATTCATGATTTTGATAATGTTTAATTCATATCATTACATGTTATTCAATTCAGATAATCAATATTCATTATTTTGACAGTGTTCATAACATATTTTTAATCTAAAGCCAATGATCGATAATAACGCTCTTAGCTATTCTTACTTAGTCTAAGGCTAGATCATAACAACGCTCTTAGCTATTTTTTGTCTAAGGCCAAATCATAACAACGCTCCTAAACTATTCCTAGTCTAAGGCCAGATCATAACAACGTTCTTAGCGGTTCTTAGACTAAGGCCAAATCCATATTTCTATAACCAGATTCTTAAAGAGCAATTAGTTTCTTGACGCTTAAACTATAATTAGTTTTAAAGCAATACATTTCCTGATGCTTAAATTATAATTAGTTTAAGACAATACATTTCCTGACACTTAACTGTAGTCAACCAATATATGGATGGGCCTCCTTCCAACCATTCCCATTATCCTCATTGTCTGGTAGCTGTGTCCTCCAGTAAGAGCTTGTAAAGATATACAAGCATCAGAACTTTCTCCCCTCTCTCTTACATTATACTGATCCTCCAAATATTCAGTTATGCACTCCTCCTGTTCACTGTGATGAGCTCCCTTAGCAGGGATTTCAACTGTAAACAATTCTTGCTCCTTAAAACTGCACTTGTGCCCCGTGTGAAAAGGTTGATCACAGTAGTAGCACAATTCCTTGGCTATTTTCTCAGCCCTCACATTAGCAGGTATGTATTTAAAATTCTTGTTAGGGCCAGAGTGGGTGGAAGGTACATATTTTAGAAAACTAGCAGGTTTTATTTGGGGAGTAGGCAAGAGAGCAGGTTTTGATGAGTTGTTTGTGAAGACCTTGGAGTTTTCCCAGGAAGGTTTGTTGTTATTTGTAAGAGTGGCTGAATTTAGGAAACCTTGACCCCTCCACTTCTAGTGATTCCTCCTTTAACCTAGCATATTCAATTGCTTGGGCTATATTACTAGGCTTAAATGTTTTAACAAACAGTTTAACAGAAGGCTTCAACCCACCAATAAAAGAATCCAGAGCGAAAGAATCAGGAAGATAATGGTTGTTCTGACTCAACACAGACCTCAGATCCTCAAAATCATCAATCTAAGCTTCAAGTATCCTTTCTGTTCTAGCCTTTTAAATTGTTCTACCACATTATTCCTTGTTTCATCCCTAAATCTGGCACTCAGATCAATGATGAATTCATGCCAAGCAACATATTTTCTGAAAGACATGTAGCTAGTAACCCAATTTTCAGCCCTATCCACCATATGTAAACTAGCAATGTCCACCCATTGTTCATCAGGAATCTTACAAAGGGCGAAGTACTTACATGCTTTCTTAATCCAGATTCGCGTGTTGCTGCCATCAAATTTAGGGAACTCTAGTTTCAGATTGAAACTTATGAATTGCCTCCATCACCTCCGCTGGTAGAGGTGTTAGGCTCATTCTCCTGACCTACCTTAGCCTCCAAATTCTTAAGGAGCATCATTATTTGGTTCATCTGTTCATCCAATTTGCGTTCCTGGGCTTTGAATCTGTCATCGACACTAGCGAATCTTCCTTCAATAAGCTTCAACTGAGCTTCCATGGTCGTCGATCAATGATACGATCTAGAAGACGTCAGATTGGAAGCTATCCCTGGTCGCTGCTCTGATACCACTGATATAGCAAGTTGAACTTGCTATGAATGTCTGAGAAGATTGGGGAAGAAGGAAAGATATTTTGGGCAGGAAGAACCAGGGAAGATATTTAGAGAGAGAAGAAGAAGATTGATTTCACCATTATTGTGTTTTTACAGCACAGCCCTACGTATTTATACAACTCAAAAATGCTTTGCCACATCAGCTAACCAACTAACAACTTGTAACAAACCTTGTAACCACTATTAACAAACTCACAACTACTAACAACCCTTATCATATTCCTTCCGTTCTCGAAAAAACTTCATCTTTCATTTTTTTCACTTCCAACAAAACACTTCCATTTTCCATTAAAAATCACTTTTACGGTTTACACTTACTTTTTCAAACCCTACCTATCACATCATACTTTTTCTCTAGTAATCTATCCATTACCTCTTAATTTTATCCATCACATCAAGGGTAAAATTGGAAGTTAGCTACAATGTAACGCTTCCTTATTTTTTTACTTGGTCAAACTAGGAACCCTTTTTTAGAACGAAGGGAGTAACTTTTTGTCTGTATTCTGATTTACTTAGATATAGTAATTTTAGTGCGTTAAGTGTTGAGAGGTGCAGTGTCTGAAGTCTTGTTGCGAGATATTGGAACTGAGAAGTCCGGATCCGGAGAAGTCCGAATCCAGAGATGTCCAACTTCCGAGAAATCCGAATTCCGAGAGATCCGAATTCCGAGAAATCCGAACTCGAGAAATCCAACTCCTATGATGACCAAATCCCATTCTAATTAGGATTGATCTTGATTTATTTCCTAATTTGATTATTGATTAGTTTCCTTGTAGGATTTGTATTCCTTGTCTATTTTGGAATCATCCTCTCCTATAAATAAAGGAGAAACTCCTTGTAATTAGATAGAACAATTGAATATACAGAAAGATTTTCTCTCTTATCAATTCTTACAGGAGAAGCTCGAGCGATGTGAACTCTTGAAGAAGATACACCTGCGAGCGTTTGTAATGGTTTGTTGGCACTTGTAAGCCAAACCAAGGAAATGAAATTTCAAGAGAGTCTCTTGAGGACTAGACTAGCCAAAATTATGGTGAACCAATATAAAAAACATGGTATTCTTTTTTGCTATTTAATTCGCACACTTCACTTTATTTTTGTAGTTTTATTTATTCCGCAAAACTTATTAACATTCTCGTCTCACAAAATTCTACTCTCCTTCGGCATACTTTGTAGGAAATTTTGGAGGGGTAGTAACGTTGCGCAGCAGTGTTAGGAGAATCGGTACACGAAGAACGACTTAATAAACTTAGCAAATTGCATATAAACACTTTTACATTAAAGGTATTTCAGGGTAATCTAAAACGAGTACTCAAAAGATTTTCAAAAGGCAACTATGTCCAAAATGAAAATTTTTCGAGCTAAACCAGCAGCTTTACTCCAACCGGTTGCTCTGCCTCTTGCACCCCGATACAAAATTTGTAATATCGGTGAACGAGCGTGCAATCTATATCATCCCAACTCGTTAATAACGTCTATTAAAATCCTTGTTTGATCTAAGTAAATCTAAAAATACAAAATAGTCGATGATACAAAAATAATCTAACAATAACTATAACATAAAGTTGAATAAACATGTCATTAGTGGTGGTAGATCCTAAAATGAGAGGACCGGGAGCAAGAACATGACAGGCTAAATTACACAATAATATTACAAAAAATATCTATGAAAACTTCTTTCACTAGATCTCACTAGCAAGTAGCAAGTTGTGTATTATTTTTGAAAACTTTCACTAGATCTTACACACAGTAAACTAATTAAAGAAGGTGGCATGAAAAATATAAATGGAGGGAGTGGTACCAATTCCCAATTTAATTAATGAAAAAGGATGTTTGACCAGCTAGCTAGACATATACAGAGAGATGTATGAATGAGATTTAAATAAAAAGCAAATGCATGCAGGCAAAGTAAAAAATAAAAAAATAAAAAAAAAAGAGGCCAGGGCGGGGTAATTAATGGAGGCCCTACTAGCTATACTATACTAGTTTGGCTTGCAGGGCCAAAGTATGGGTAAATGTCCCAATCTGATTCCCACAAACAAAATGAAGGACAGGTTGGGGGGCATGGGTAAGAAAGAATGAAAGAAAAAAGAAAAGAAGGAAAGCAATATTGTTACACCCTCCGTCCTATAATGATCTTCCCAGAGTACTATTCCAACCGTCCTATAATGATCTTCCCAGAGTACTATTCCAACTTTACGGGAATTTATATTTATTTGTACTTTTTCATGGCCTATATGATAAAATAAAATATTTTTGTCACCACTTGTTTTGTTGAACTTTTGATGTAGTTTTTAAATTTGTATGTTTTATTTTTTATTTCTATACCAATATTTAAATAAAATAGATTAAAAAAATTTGGAATTTTTCTTCGTTTTGCGAATCGGGAAGTATTATTATATTGATGGGATTGGGGTAAGCATAGAGGGATCGAAACCCCCTTTTAATTTATAACGCCATGCACTTGTTTGGGTAAAAGCGCAGATGGTCCCCTATCCTATGAGTTTTTTTTACTCATCATGCTTTCAATCAAAAGGAGTTGGTACTCACCTCTCCCCACCTTCCCAAGAATTCCTCCCATCTTAATTCTCCTCTTTTACAAATTATGTGCTAGAAAATTACTTCGGGCTATTTTCGATTTTGTGGCTGTTATTTACAGATCTCACATTATTTGAATTATACTTTTAGGTATATATTTGATTTTTTGGTAAAAACTCTCTGACCCTACATCATTTGGAATATACTCTGTGGTTCTTAAAGTTTGTGATCTTACTCCAAGGGTAAATTTATCAAAAATTATTTTACACATTTATTTTATTATTAAAATATGTCTACTTCTTTTTAAAAAATATTTTTTTCAAAAATTAAAAATATTAAAAATATTTAAAAAAATAAAAATGAGAGAGTCAATCATGCCTTGCACATTGAATGAAAAGTGGGGTGGAATGGCTATGGAATGTCATTATTTGAGTGACATTTGCTGACATGTCTAAGCAAGGCAAGACATTGCCTTGCCATTGCGAATGCTCTTAAACTACGTATGTGAAAGTCAAATAAGGATGATTTTTTTATGAAGGGAGTATATATTTTTTCAAATAAATATTTTTATGTATAGAGATTTTAATTTGAAAATTTCTATTGTAAATATTTTTTATAAAAAGATTTTGCATTTTGTTTATTTACCTTAAAATAAATTGATGTCTATCCTTCGATAGATATGTGTGGATTTGACGTTTATATGTTAATATATATAAACATATAATAAGACGTATTTTAAAAATAGAAAACGTTTAGAACTCGTACGTGTCCGTATCGGTCTATACGCCGAACATTTAATATGCATAGTAAGCCGTATTTTATAAAATCCTAACGTATTATACACGTATATAATACGTATTGACGTATTAGACGTTTGCTGTATATTACTAACTAGGTTGGCACTCCTTGTCTTTGGCAACTTCGCGACGCCCACTAGATATCTGATCAGATCATAACTTATTCCAATCAGATCAGAATCAATCAAAGTGGAATGTTGGTAGTGTATAAGCTAGTGGATACACCGGATTAAAAGTAGTAAATGATGAGATTGACTAATGAGGTGGTACGGAGTATTCCATGTCCTTTTCAGTACTTTTCTTTTTCTGGGCATTAAACCCCCCCAATGTTGGTATTCTATGAGCTTAGGGCCCTGCTTAAGTGCTTGTTTGGGAACTGCATAAATTTTGTTCCTTTCCCCCTTGGAATTTCAAATACAGTCCTTTAGATTCCAGTATCTACATACTCTCCAGCATTTATAAAAGAGAAAAACCCAAACAATGACTGCCATTGCTTCTTCCCCACAGCTTAGTTCCACTTTTTAATAACTCCCAAACACTCCCTTAGATTTTTATTTTTCCTTCCAGAAATCTTTGCACACCCACAATTTTGAATGAACTCCCTAAGTAATGATGGCAACAACAACAACAACTGGTTGGGATTCACACTATCCCCACAAATGGAGGGTCATGGTCCTAGTAATGCCCCTGTTTCTTCATTCCCACACACCCCTCCCTCTCATATGAACTATCCTATTGTCCCTTATTATGTAGGGCAGGGTCAAACTACAACCCCAACAAGACCAACAGCAGCAGCCTTCTTCTCTTCATTGTCTGTGATGCCCCTAAAATCTGATGGCTCCCTCTGTCTAATGGAGGCCCTCAACAGGTCACAACCACAAGGTTTTCGAAATCTCTTCTATTGTGTTTCTTTATTATAAATTGTTACCTTCGTCTTACATATTCGTCCAATTTCACTTTTTCCAGTCGAATTACACGAAATGTGATTTTCGGTTGTAAAATTTTGTGTGAATGTATGGTTGCAGCAACCCCAAAACTGGAGGACTTCATTGGAATGGGAGCCCATGACTATGACATAAGAAGTGGAGGAATGGCCCTAAGCTTGGACAACATGTACTACCAAGATTACCAAATGCCAACTGCTGGGATGAAGAGTTTCTGCAATAACAATAATAATAACAATAATAATAATAATGCAAGAGTGTCCAAAGATGGAGGAGAATCATGGGCGCCGAATAATGGCGCGACGGGTTACGGAGATTTTCGGGCTTTGAGCTTGTCAATGAGCCACGGGTGGTCGCGCCCAAGTCAACAACAACAAGAGACCTTGGCTGCTGGTTCAGAGTGTAGGAGCAAGAAGAGAGGGCTTGAGGTTATGGCCAATAGTAATAAACAAATTGTTCATAGGAAGTCTCTTGACACCTTTGGCCAAAGAACCTCACAGTACAGAGGTGTCACAAGGTTTGTGAGCCCATTCTCTCTTTTACTAGTACTTTTTTTTGCTTCCATTTATGATAGAATGAATACTCATTTTGGTCATCATGGGTGCATTCGCGAGCCGATTTGGTCTCTATAACTTAAAATGTGTGAATTAAGTTAAACTAAGAGAACTTAAATTAAACGGTGTTATCGAAAACACTGAATGTGCTAATGTGCCGCTACGAATCAAGTGTGTCAATTAGCGCGCCATGATCATAGAATTTAGGATGGGATATAGACAACTGGATTGAGCAATAAGATACTTGGACTGAACCACATTAAAAGATTGAATCCAATCAATTAGTTAGTTCAACTCAAGAACTTATATACCGATTATTTTCATCATACTTTTTTGATGTGGATACTCTTAACAAGTCAGCTTTTCCGTAACACTGCTAAGATAAATTGATTTACATTTTTTAGTTACAGAGACAAATTTGACTCAACCAAATATACAAGGACTAAATTTATTCACACTTAACATGGCATAGACTTTGAGAGTTGATGAAATGACATTAATGGCCATCAGGCACAGATGGACAGGGAGATATGAAGCACATTTATGGGATAATAGTTGCATGAAGGAAGGGCAGAGCAGGAAGGGAAAGCAAGGTGAGATATTTAGGGATTAGGATTATCTACTTTTTAAAGTCTATAGCCTAAATCTACCATTGGTCCTTCAACTTTATCAGTTGTGCACGATTGGTCCTTCAAGTTTCAAAAGTCCATAAATAGTCCTTCAACTTTATGAGTTCTGCACCATTGGTCCTTCAAGTTTCAAAAGTCCATAAGTAGTCTTTCAGGTACACGTCAGCCCTCCATATGAAGTTCTTTTGACAGTAAATATTAAAAGTTAAACGAAATACTAGTTCCATATAATACAAGTAAATTCCACTAGGTATGACTACTCCGTATTATATGGAGCTAGGATTCCATTTAGCTTTTAACATTTACTGTCAAAAGGACCTCATCTGGAAGGCTGACGTGTATTTGAAGGACTATTTATGCACTTTTAAAACTTGAAGGACCAATCGCGCATAACTCATAAAGTTGAAGGACTATTTATGGACTTTTGAAACTTGAAGGAACAATCGTGCACAACTGATAAAGTTAAAGGACCAATGATGGAGTTTAGGAGTATATGTTTAATATCACTAACATTATTTATCTTACTTGGTTTGGTTTCCTTGACCACGCTTGGGGATGCAATTATCTGCCTAATAATGATTCCAGTGTATTTAGGTAATTAAACATGCATTACTCTCGGTTTTTAGTCCAATACTCTTTCCGTCCCTAAAATATTGACACAGTTTGACTTCTTTGTTTAAACTTTGACATTCTTTGACTGCAAACTATGAAAAAAGTATATTTACTTCTAATGTAAATTTAGTAAAATTCGTTTTATTTTAAAATATAGTTTGAAATATCAATTTTTTATAATATTTAATTATTATAAATTATATATAATTCGTATTAAAAAATATTACAATTTGACCAAAAATGTCAAACTGTGTCAATCTTGTATGGACGGAGGGAGTAAGTACTTCTTTCGTCTCAGATTATTTGTCTTATTTGATTATCCCGAATCAAATTGGACAAGGTTATTATTGTATATAATAAATCTAATAAAACTGTTTTTGTATTAATATATAATAGCATTTTATTTAATTTGGGATCAAAGTTTACTAATTTTGACTAAAAAAGTTAAAAGTGGACAAATATTCCAGGAGGGAGGAAGTATTTTTTTATTGACAAGTTTTAATATTTAAAAAGGGAAACAAAAAAGGTGTAATGGTAAAGTTGTCTGTTTTTCAAAATACTTAAAAATTCAAGGAAGCGGGGAGAATAATTTTGTACTCCCTCTGTCCCAAAATATTTGTCACACTTAATTTTTCAGCAGTCGCGGGAATTTTTGTTTATATCTACGTTTTCATTGGTTATTTGATAAAATAAAATATTCTTAACGTCTCTTATTTCGTAGAACTTTTCATGTAGCTTTTTCATATGTAAATTTTATTTTTTATTTCTATATCAATATGTAAATAAAATGAATTTAAAAAAAATTTAATATTTTACTTCGGGAATACAAGTGTGACAAATATTTAAGTACGGGAGGGAGTAAGTGATTACTCGGTAGGAGCGCGCTAATGAGTTTTAAATGGTGGGGTTTTTAGGGGGTTATGACAATGAAGAGAAGGCCGCGAGGGCATACGATTTGGCGGCAATCAAGTATTGGGGACCTTCTACTCATATCAATTTCCCGGTTTGTTATTATATTAGAAATATTTGTTCTAAATATCACTAAAATTTGAGTTGTTTCCCTTAATAGTACTTAAATTGTTTTATTCTCTAAATAACATTTAATAATGTCCACAAAGAGAAATAATGACCAGTAATGGCAAACATTTACTTGAATAATGACTAATGGATAATGACTGAATGTTCTATACTGGAAAAAAACATATGTGATGCTATTTAGATAAAGTCATTATGTTTTAGTGCTATTTAGGTAAATTTCTCATTATATTATCCCATGCTTCTTTAATTTTGACTTGGTTTTGGATGTTAATTATTATGACATCAAGATTTGATGGTGTTTTGTTGAACAAATTAAAATTGGTCCTACAATTTGCTCTAGGGGATGGTGAGATTTGTGGGGGTGGGTTGGGATTGGGGTGGTGGTGATCGAGGGGTAAGTTCGATTTCGAGACCCAATAGCGTAGGACTCTCATATGTTCTCATAATATGTTGTTTTTTCATACACAAATAGCTCTATTAGAATTTAATATATGTTCATACATTTTCAACCTATTAATAAAGTTCGTAGAGTTACTACCCGCGCTGGGAATCAAACACGTGACTTCTCATTTGGGAGAGTCATAGTGATGTCATTGGTCTACAAGGTCTTTTGCATATGGTGTTGTTATTATTGGATGAGTAATTATATTCCCTCTGTCTCATAAAGATAGGGAAGTTTTTGACTAAAGTGGGAATTAAAGGATGGATAATTTTGTGTTGACTTTTCAAAAATGCCCTTAATGTGATGGGTAAAAGTAGGATGTAATAGAAATGAGTTTGAAAAAGTAAGGGGTAAAATTAGTTTTATAATAGAAATGAGAATGAGATTGTGGGACGCAACCTTTTTGTAAAGGGAAGGACGTAATGAGACGGAGGGAGTATAAAATATGATAGCGAGCGTGTTTTGTAATAATTGTGTAAGTGATATAGAATATCCAAATGGACCATGCTAGGGTGTCACCACATGGGTGTTACCATGGGTGCTCCCATGCTTCGCACAGACAATTATCGTCTGTGTTTATCTGTGCGAAGCATGGGTGCACCCATGGTAGCACACATGTGGTGGCACCCTAACATTTTCCTATCAAAATAGTGTTCGGTCAGGAAGTGAATTTCTTTATAGTTTATATTACAGATGTGTTTACAAATATTACGTTAGCGTGTTTCATAATTAAAATTCTCGGTTCTTGGATTTGATTACGCCTTAAATTAGTGATATGTTATGAAATTCTCTATAATTTGTCAAAATGTGTGTGTTTTTTTGGAACAAAGCTTGAGAATTATCATCAAGAGATTGAAGGAATGAAGAGCATGAGTAGGCAAGAATATGTTGCTCACTTAAGAAGGCAAGTTAATTACTATGTATAGCTACTTGGCTTCTTTTTTCTTACTAGATTCTTTTTCTTTTTCCTAATTTTTCTTTGTTTTTTTTATGTATAATTTTCTCAGAAAGAGCAGTGGGTTCTCAAGGGGAGCATCAATCTATAGGGGAGTGACAAGGTCTTTCTCTATATTCCCTCTCGCATGCCTCACTCATATACTTAACGTGCAATTTTCTTTTTAGTCCGCTATAAAAAAAGTTTTTACCTTTTTCTTTCATAGTTTCATATATACCCTCTTTAGCGTGCAAAACCCATCTCCTTTAAAACTATTTTGTTTACAAATTAGAGTAAAAGAAAAGTACAGATTATAAATAAAAAAACTACGTAAAAAATCTTACGAAATAAGAGAATGAAAAAAATATTATGTTTTATCAAATGATCAACGAAACATACAACAAATAGAAGGATATAAAAAGAAAAGAGATGTACAAATTTTGGAATAATACACATAACATTTGTGTTCTTTTAAAAACTCTCCTATTTCACATTAATTGATGTCTAATAAAATGTTAAGTTTCTTGACAAAATGCATCTTTAAATAAAATGTAACCATGGGTTTTCAATATTTTCTTACTATTATTAGCAGGCATCATCAGCATGGAAGATGGCAAGCTAGAATCGGACGAGTGGCGGGAAACAAGGACCTTTATCTAGGAACATTCGGTGGGTTCCATTCCCAACACCCATATATAAATATATAGTATAATTATGCATTTATTGTGTTCCATTTTTTTAACGCTCAAACCTGGTTTTGTATGTACGTACTTGATCAACTAAACTGGCGTGGATGCAATTAATCGCAGGCACTCAAGAGGAAGCCGCTGAGGCATATGACATAGCAGCGATTAAGTTCAGAGGCGCAAATGCCGTCACCAATTTCGACAGTTCAACGTACGACATCGAGCGCATCATGGCTAGCAACAATCTCCTTGCCCGGGACCAGGCCAGGCGTCCGAACAAAAACTCCCCCGACGGGATCACGGCCGAAACAAATAGCCGGCGGTTGGAGGTGGAGGAAAACTTAGTGCCATCTTCTCCGACTCAGATGGCCGCCGACTGGCAGCTGGCTGTGTATCAGCAAGGGGTGGTGGACGAGTCCGCTGCCCTTCTCAGGAGGCCTTTTTTTGCCGCATGGACGGATAACATTATCTAGATTCTGACTAGTTCTGAGTCCAGGTACCTTCTCATAAACATTCACACACATACTGATTGTGTGTTTGGTGAGTGAATATTTATGAGAAGGGTGGGGTGAGAATGGAAGTATGATTTAAATTAGGGTACCCAATCTTAATTAATTCATCGAAACTAATCATGTAAATAAATGGTAGCTAGCACCTTGGATCCATGTTTTTCATGACAAATCAATTAGGCTTGCATTTGATTTTGGTATTGTCCCATTATAACTATTTACAGGAGAGGTAAAGCCTTTCATTCAAACCTTCCTTGTTGAAGTGGGCTTGATCGCTATTGAGGAGACGCAAAGCCTTTCAAACATAGGCATTTTCATTACAAAAAACTGCTGAAATGGCGACGGAATTATTTCGTCGCCAAACCCTTATTTCCGTAGGTAATCTCCATAACGACGGAAATAACGACAGAATGTGTTCCGTCGTTAATTTTTCGTTAGTAGTAAATGTAACGACGGATTATTGATTCCGTCGCTAGTCTACGACGAAATTGGCGACGGAACTCACGACGGAAAATTTCCGTCGCTAATTCTAACGGAAATAGCGACGGAATATTCATTTTGACCATATAGCGACGGAAATGCAATTCCGTCTCCAATTTGACAGGTTGTACCAGGAAGCTGTTGTTTTTCAATTTTGCACACATCCATAGCAAAGCTCAGAAATCCCAGCATCAAACAACAACAATTACTGGAAATGAAGATTACCAAACAACCAAGAATATTTAAGTCACCAATGTACAACTAAATTTCAAGTAATATTTATAAAAATTCAACATAACAATCAAATCTAACTCCACTTACATAACCATAAAACTTAAGTTTAATACTCCCTCCGTTTCTTAAAACTCTTCCTCTTTCATTTTTTTGTTTTTCTTAAAACACTTCCTCTTTCTATTAAAAAACCACTTTTACCCTACTTTTTCATACCCTACCTATCACATCATACTTTTTCACTAACAACTAAACTATCACATTTTACTTTTACCCATCACATCAAGGGCAAAATTGGAAAGTCAACTACAATTTAACACTTCCTTATTTTCCCTCAAAGTCAAAAGAGGAACTCTTTTAAAAAACGGAGGTAGTATATTGTTCTTCAATTCTAATATAACACTCAACAAGCTCCTGCAAATCCCGCCCCTCCTCCATCTCCACCGCCATCTCCATTTCCATGTGGGAAAACTCCTCCATAAAGTCGGGTCATCTCTTCTCTAATCGACAATAATTCACGAGCTTGGGAAGCCCTAATTTCATCTAGCTCTTCTCTCAACCTCCGAATCTCATCATCTCGAGAGTCCCACATAGAGGTGGTGCTAGCACATCTTGCCTCACTTGCATGCATTCGTGGTAGGCTCCGTGCGAGATCTCCAACACCATGAACACGATTCTTGGCATCATTTCCTCCGACTGTAGATAGAAAAATCTCGTCAGGTGTCACATTTAAGCCCTCTTCACGAACTGCCTCCTGCATGGCTACGTAGTTTTGCTGCAATACGCAAAACATACATGTATATATATACTTTGTAACATAAAAAGCAAAATAAAATGAGCAGTATGAATTCACATTCAATTGAATCCAACGAAAACTAATCATTTATATATACATTATATATATTCATTGTCACTTACTGATACTTCTTCTGCCTTCTTATTGACGAAGGTCTTCCCATCATGTTTCTTCGTATGTGTGTGGGTGTACGAAGAGTACAAGTCAGAAGCCTTTCCACTTTTACCCTAAAAAAATAAAATATATAAATAAGTGAAAATACGTCACTTAGAACATTTATAGGTAATTTTTGTTACTAACAATACTTACAAGGCGCGCTTGAGTCTCGCGAAAAGACAATGGACCACCGGTGTGCGTGGCGCTAGCAGGGGCATTCTCGTCACCGCCACGCCGATTTTTCTTGTTTTGCTTGGAGGATGCCAAGAACTTTGGTGACTTCCAATACTGTTTAACAACATATAAATACAAGAATACAAATATATACACACAATTTGATATTAAGTATAACATAACTCATCAATTCAAAAGATATTTAGAAATACCTCCTTCCACGATTGCGGTACAAGTGGCTGCACCTTCTCTGTTCCTTTCTTCTCATTCCTAATAGATGAGAGCCAGTCGGTGTATCGTCTTCTAGCCTTCGATTGCCAAGCACGGAACATAACGCTATCATCAATGCGAGGGTCCCAAGTGGCATGTTTCTAAATTTAAAAAAAGAAGTTAGACCGGACATGTTAGAAAATATCTTAAATAAAATACAAAATATAGAAAGCATACATTTGATATTCGTATCTAACCAAATTTTACCTGAAACTCTCTCCAGTAAAAGTCCACAGTCGCGTCGCTTAGGCTCTTCCAACTACCCCCTGTTGGATCGAGCCTCTGCTGGAATGTGGAACAAATGATCCGAGCTCCCTCTTCCGTGAAGACGACACTACATGATATTATAATTACAACATTATAATATATATTATAATCGTGTATACATGCAAATAATAAGATATATATGTAGAATCACCTGCCAGAGCGATCAAAGTATGCTACGCTCGGTCCAAGGTTCATAGCATCGTCATGCTCGTGCTCTATCGACTCGTCTACTTTTGGATTTGACTCACGTTGAATCTGTCTACTTTTAGATTTGACTCACAAAACTCAATGAATTGTCTAACTTTGTCAACCCAATCTATATTTATAAAACCTAAGCTATCAAGTCTTTTATACATCCAATCTCGATTTTCGTGAAAGTCACTCATTCTGAGGAATTCAAAAAAATAAAATTGACATACTATTAAGTTATAGAATTCATTACAAAAAACTAAAAAAAATAAATATAAAAGCACAAGAACTACAATATTCAAAAAAATACATAATACGTACATAATCCTCATCTAGCATCTACAATATCTAAAATATGTTATTAATAAGCATAATATTCATTCATTAAAAGTTTCAAGCATATAATTAAGTTTTTTAAAAAAAAAATGATAATTTTTTTGGGCAAAAAACCCTAATTTCAATAATTTCAAATTTAAAATAAAATGTCAAAAGTTTACACATAATAATATACTTTTTAATTATATCATCAAACAATAATAATTGTTAATTCGAATGTAAAAAGATAATCTATAGTCTAATTTGTTTACAACTTTAAATGTAAAATAAAAAAGGAAAAAAACATGAGATTTGAAGATGGAGAGACGGCGAACGGAAGGGAAGGGGACGGCAACCAGCGGAGAAGAGGGCTACGAGCAGCGGCGAAAGGCGACTTGGGGGACGGCGACTTGGACGACTTCTCCTCTGCTCTTCGATCTTTCTGTCTGGTGAAAGGGAAGGAGACCGATTTAAGATCTGGTTTTCCGCGACGGAATGTAGCGACGGTATTGTTCCGTCCCTACCAAAACGACATCGTTAAAAATAAAGTAAACTCAGCGACCGTTTCTTTCCGTCGCCAAACTAACAACGCTTACTATCCGTCGCTAAGTCTGTCGTTAAAAGCAGCACGCACTACTTCCGTCGTTAAGTCTGGTAGGCTACCCGTATCCGTCGCTATATCCGTCGACGGAAAGCATTCCGTAGCCATTTTCCGTCATTGTTTTTGCATTTTCTTGTAGTGTTTTTTTCACAAACACATATATATATCTTTTTTTTTGGACAAGTACTAGTAAAGATGACCAAAAGGACTATGATCGAAGAGGTAATATTGGTTCTTTTGGTCACTCGGAATGAAGATGTAACGACCAGAGGTTGATGACATCTTAGGCTTTAGGGATGGTGCCAGAACTATGTTCCAGGGTTACCTCAAGCTAGGTACAAAAGGGCTCATCAGGCTCAGTGGACCTTGAGGTTTCGGCATTAGACTCACACGATGCACTATGGTCATTAAGTTGACCCCGTGGGAAGCAAAACTAACCTACTAAGAGTCCTCGCTGAGGAAATCATAGGTGTTATTAGTGAACTCGGATTCGAAATAAGGATCAAATGAAGTGAACTCTAGCATTTTATAGGGACTGAGAGTTGTGGCAAGCAACATATGAATCTGAAATGGATAATGCTAACGAAGATGCAGCAATACCTCAATTGCTACCTGCTTGACGCCCCGTTTTCCTGTTGAAATATCACTTTTGCACATGTCACATGTGTTTAGCGCTTAGACCTTCCTGCTTCAGCCAACAAGTCCTCAAAAGCAAGGCTGTCAAGGGTAAGGTCTTTTTCAACAGTTACTCCCATTTGCCCGAGTATGTGGCGCTTATGATTGAGGCTTGGGCCTCGCACTGCGGTCAACAAACTCATTGCCAAGCCAAATGGATAGGGCAAGGACACCTGATTTGCACCCTGTGAAGACTCTCTTTGGTATAAGGAATTGATGGAATTGGAATTAAAATTCCGTGGGATTCAATTCCATAGAACTGAATTCTGCCAATTTCAATTCATTTTTTGCATTATCAATTCCAAATCCACATAATTTTTGTGCTACCAAACACCAAAATTGGAATTGAAGTCTTCAATTCCAATTCAATGGTTTGAATTCCATGTACCAAACAAGGCCTCAAAATATTTGCCACCCTTGCTTTGTCAGCAGTCGCGGAAACTTTTGTTTATTTCTACGTTTTCATTAAGTTTTTTTATAAGTAAATTTTATTTTTTATTTCTATAACAATATGTAAATAAAATGAATTGAATTTTTTTTTATTTTACCTCGAAAATACAATTGACAAAATATTTAGAGACAAAAGGAGTACATGAAAAATGTTAGAAACCATTCCATTAATTAATCATCAACTTTCCCACAATCGGAAGCCGTTCTACTTTCGCTAGCTCTCAGCCACATACAAACAGCGCTAAAGCTAACCAACAAGCTCAAGAGCCCACAACCCAACCCGATACCCACGATAGTTAAAACGGATAGCCCATTTCTCTTCCTGGACGGTAACGGGTACCCGTAAAGCCCCTTGTTCCCCTCATACGAGCTCGCATTGATTCTGTGCAATTTCCCACTCTGGTAAGCCAGCGACGCCGGGATCTCCCCGGATAATCTGTTGTTCGCGATGTCAAAGGCAGAGAGCCGCGCTAAAAAGCCGAATTCCGGAGGAATGGCGCTGGAGAGGTAGTTGTCGTGGAGATCGACGATGTTGAGGTAAGCGCAGAGGGCGAGCTTCTGCGGGATCGGACCGGAGAGGCTGTTCGAGGAGAGGTTGATGACGGCGAGGTTCACCAGGTGAGGGAGTTGGATGAGAGATCCAAAGCCTGGAGATTCGTGCAATTGGAGAGGTAGGGCGAAATGGAGCCTTTCAGAGAGAGATTGGGGAGCGAGAGCTTGTAGATGCGGCCATTGTCGCAGGTGGCACCTTGCAGGTACGACGTGAAGTCTTGGCAAGGGTTGGCGAACGTCTCTCCGGTCCAATTCTGCAGATTCTTCATCGGATCCTGCAACGTCCTGCTCAGATGGGTCAAGCACTGCTCGTCGTTCGGATGCGGCGCCGCCGGACGCGGCAAGGCGGCGCAAGTCAGAAGCACTGCCATGACAAGCACGCGCCGCCGGAATACAACGCAAACCATTTATCTGCACGGCAGTTAGTGTACGATCTTTGAAAAGAAGAAAAACGAGATCTAGTGTCAGGACAGAGGATGGATATGGTACTACCCACAACTTGATCTTGTGATCATACTTAATCAAGCAACTGGTGGGGGGGGGGTTTGGATCCGAGAGAGAACAGTGAAAATGCAGGGAGATAGACGACGACAGAAGGCGTAAATGACTACTGCAGAGTGCAGTAAGCAGCTGCGACTCTATGCGCATGATAGAGACACAAAAACTGGGTGCGCCTTGAGTGGTTGAACATGTACATTTGGGTATTCCTAATATTTTTCTTTTTAATAAGGGCATTGGGTATACTCCTAACGCTGACCGACATTATGGAGCTTTTCACATCCAGGGGCGTTAAACACCGCCCCATGCGGTTTCATCCCGGCGTCATCGTTCACGCGGCAAACGAATGACGCTGAATTCCCTCCCCCTAACAGCTATTATAGCCATTGAAACAAAAATTTTTTTTTTTATAAATTTCAAACTTCTCCCCCTCCTATTCTCATAGCTTCAATCTTCTTCACATATTCTTCAATTCTCTAATTTTCCAACTCTATTTTAAACATAAATCCTTCCGGCTCCGGCTTCATCCCCGACGATCTCGAGCCTCACGAGTCCGCGATGTGGTATTTCCAACATTACGGGAATCATCCGCTAATGTTCGAGACGCAACAATCGGGGTACGTCAAGCGAGATTCGGTTCCGGAGATTCAACCGGGACCATCCGACACCCAAAAAAGTACACGTCGAAAGAGCCACAAAGCGAAAGGCTCAATTTCCGAGGCGGAATGGTCAATCCAAAACTGGACGCCGAAGGAAGAGTGCTTATTGGTGTCGGCTTGGGTTGACGTCTCCGAGCAACGTATCGTTGGTAAAAATTATATGTTTTCTAATACATTTATGTTTTTATTTATATGAAATTATTTATAATCGTGTCATAAAAAAATTTTGTGTTATACTTTTTTAAAGGTTCGGAGCAAACGAAGGATGCGATGTGGGATCGTATCGAAGAGAAGCTCTTCATGGCGATGAACAAGGACGGCTCCTACCGTACCCGGGACCAACTCACTTCCAAATGGAGCGACATCAACCGTAAAGTCTGAAAATTTATCCGAGTTTACGAGGAATGCGCCCGGTCCCGGAGGAGCGGGACGAACGACATGTTAGACGCCTCGCACACCTCTAGAGGGGGGGTGAATAGAGGTGTTGCCCAAAAGACCAGTTTTTTTGCGCGCAAACGTTCTTCACGAATATTCAATAAAAACAATGCACCACAAACAAAATAAAGTGAAGGATAAGAGCAATGCACACACGATATATACTGGTTCGGCCTAAATGCCTACATCCAGTCCCCGAAGCAATCGTGCCCATGCCTTCACTAACCCGTCAAACTTAACGGAGTTTGACAATCTGAATACAACTCGAGAACTTGATTTCACAAGCCTCTTATCTTACCACCGAAGTTTTGATTTCACAAACTCAGGATTTCTTCCACCTAACGTTTGATTTCACAAACTGTTAGGATTTCTACCACTTGGTGTTATCCCAACACCAAGAATATAAATCTCTTACAATAAAGTAAGAAAACAAACTGCAACCGAGTAATTCTCCCAACACGGAGTAGATTGTTGCAAATACAATGAAGTCCTTTAGAATATGACAATATCTCTCAAAGACTCAAGCAATGAGGAAAAACTCAAGCAAGGATGATTTAGCAATCAAAATAATTGCCTTGCTTGGATATAAGGAGGGATTGAGTAGAATCTCTTTGGATATTCAAAGGATATGTTTTTTCAATGTATATTCTTGGCCAAAAACACGAGATAGGGTAGTTTAAATAAGGATAGGACGGAGTAACTACCCAAAGATTTGAAAAAAATGGCCGTTTAAGAGTTGAAACTGTTGAACTATTCGACTAAGTCAAGACTTAGTCGACTAGTTTTGGTGAAACTGTATTCTGACTTATTCAACTAGTTCTGGATTTATTCAACTAAGTCAGAATAGAAGTTCAGGGATTTATTCGAATAGTTTTCAACTTGTTCGAATAGTTTGCTGAAAAATGTGTTTTAAAGGTAGGATGATAAGGGAATGAACCTTAGAGATGTCATACTCTTTAACACAAAATCTCAAACATAAAACACTACCCAACTAAGGAAACAACCTCTTCGGTCTCGTTCCTTCCACCGATGCTCAAGTCCCTTCTTCACGGACGGATATGAACTTGTTGTAGCTTTGATTCTTAGCCTTGATGCACAATATGATGATGATGTTTTGTCACCCTTTTGTTATTATCAAAACCTAAAAGACAATGGCCAAAGGACATTGCAAAAATATATATTCATGATAGCATATTGTCCAACACGACGTCGATGTTCTCCGGCTTGCCATGACCCGGTATGAAGATGACGGGCACCAAGGCAAGGTGCTCATCGATCTTTGGAGGATTTTGAGCCATTCCCCGAAGTGGCGACAACTCAACAATCCCGATGGATGATTGTCAAAAAAAAGATCCTCCGTTGACGCCGAGGTTGAGGTCGACGACACTATCGATTCGTCCGAACAAATGCCTCCCTTCAACGTTGCGGATTCCAATGACGAGGACCTCATTCCATGGCCGATCAGAAGAAAAAAAGGCAAAATCCATTGCCTCGGGTTCTAGAGGCTCCGACTCTATTTCCGTTTCTTCTTGCGAGGATATCGGTCGGGCAATGGTTGAACAACTTCTTGTGTTCAATATTCGAGAAGAAGAGAGGATGAGGCGAAAGGAGGAGGAAGACGAGATCAAAATCATGGAAACCGACATTTCTACGTTATCGGGGTTCAAACGGGTGATCTTCGAGAGAAGACAAAAAGAGATCAAGACCAAATATAATTACTTTAGTTTTTTTTAATAATGTATCTTTTTTATTATTGTCGCTTTCTTTTTTTAAATTTAATGAATGTAATTTTTTTAAATTATTGTCGTTTCAATTTCTTTAAATTTAATGAATGTATTTTTTTATTATTCGTGTTTCAATATAATTAAATAATAAATTAATTAAATTTTATTAATTTAGTTTTAGAAGATGTATATTTTAAAATGTAAAAAATGAAGGTTTGAAGCCCTGGAAAACTTGTTTTGAATGTTTACACAGATTTTGATATGGCTGGAGATATTCATACCAGGAAGTCTATATCTGGTTATTTGGTAACCTTTGCGTCGGCGGGGGGAGATTTGTTGGGTTTGGGCTCCCAACTATGTGTTTTAAAAGCCCATTTGGAGTGTAATACTCAAGACCAATTTTAGTCCACTTTTGATGGCAAATTAAGGGTCAAAATTAGAGGGTACAACTAGTTTTGAAGAAAATTATTCACACACAAAAAGGGGGGAAAACAGCTGCAAGAGAGAGGGTTTCCGCTGGTTTTTCTTCAAAAACGCAGGTCTGGTTTTTTGGTCGATCGGAGGTCCAAATCTTGTCCGAACGAGTTGAAATTTTAGGAGGAATCTAAGGACTCGTGGAGCTTCAATTTGAACAGTGAAAATCGAAGTTCAATGGTTCAAACTCAAATTATGTGCTTCGCACCAGCTGCTGTTTTTTGGTGATTTCTTGCACTTTTGTTCCTCTATTTTGATTCTAGTTCCTTCGTAGTGTTGTTAATGGCTAGATATCATTGTAGTGCTGTTATATTGTGCGTTTGTACTCTCAATTTGGTGGTAGTGGAGTTTGTTGGACCGAAGGGTCTCGTGGTTTTTTACTCTTTCACATTGAAAGGTTTTTCCACGTTAAAATATCGTGCCTCGTATCGTTTTATTTTTCCTTTTAGGATTATCTTGTTTGCTTGGTATTCTTTGGTGTGCTTGATTGTTGCTCGTCATAGATTCATTCAAGAGGCAACGGTGTTGATCTTGGGCACTACACATTCATTTGTGTTCTTGCTTTCCCAACATACTTGCCGATATTGAACGCGGGGTGCCTTGATTCAACCAACGCTTTGATGCGAGAGGGTGACACGGGTTTAGGTGTGTTCAAAAGTGCATTGCCGCCTTTCGTCAGATGGCGTACGAGATGACATCTGATCTGCTCGACGAATACTTGAAGATGTCGGCTCAGAGCATCAGGTCCCGTGTTTATGAATTTTATAAAGCTATTATTCGAAGTTATCATAAAAGATATTTGCGTAAGCTATAGCGAGCAACATTCTGCAATTACAGGCAAGGCATGCCGCTAAACATGACTTTGTTGACATGCTTGGGAGCATTGATTGCACGTACTGAGAATGAAAAAACTGACCCACTGCGTTACATGGTGAGTTCTCCTGGGGTGATCATCCCAAGCCTACTATCATGCTCGAAGCTGTTGCTTCAAATGACTTGTGGTTTTGGCACACTTTTTTTGGTCTAGCGGGCTCGAACAACGAAATCAACGTTCTCGTTCAATCGCCTGTTTTTGATGATTCGATTAATGAGACCGCACCCGACTCGTCTTTTGAGCTTAGAGGGGCGCTTTACAAGCGTGGATATTATTTGGCCAATGGAATATTCTAGATTATTCCACGATTGTCAAGTCTTTCTCCAAACCAATGAGTCTTAAATGCCAGACCTGCAAAAAAGCTCATGAGGCAGCGAGAAAAGATATTGAACGAGCCTTCGGGTGTTGAAGGCTAAGTGGCACAATCCAGATCATCCGTCCAAATGTTTTTATCAAACAAAAATGAAGAATTTCATGTATGCATTTATTATTCTTCATAATATGATCATATAGGACAACGAGTTTGCGATTTGTCATTACAATCCGGACGAGGAGGTGCCTATGTGCGAAGAAATCGATGAAGAAAAGAAACGAAGAAACCGCTAAGAAATTCAAAGCCAAGAGATTCACAATGCATTAACGGCGGATTTGATCAAATATATCTTCAGTCGCTCATATAATCCGTAATATGTTCGTAGTGTTTTTTTTTAATGAATGTAATATTTTATTTAATGAATGTAATTTTTTATTTAATCAATGCAATTTATTTATGGATGTAGTATTTTTTTAATGAATGTAATTTTTTTAATGAACTTTTTTCCTTTCGATTGTTTTAAATAATTAAATAATTAAATTTAATTAATTTAATTTTAGAAGATGTATATTATAATATTAAAAATGAAGGTTTGAAACCCCAGTTTGAAGCTCCGGTGTTTCAAAACTCATTTCTACTGAAATTGTGAGATCAGTTAAAGTTGATGTTGCAGAGAGAAGGTTTGAAGCCCCGGGACTTCACAGGGTTTTCTAATGCCCTAAGAAGAAACAAATGAAGTGAAATTATTTACTCGGTATTTTTTAATATAATATTATATAATTTAAAGTTTCTATTATAACATCTATTTTATTCAAAAAAATTAAACGTAGGTCATGACTTGAAAAATAATATGCCGTTGGAAATCTTTTCTTAAGATTTTTCCAGCATTGCATATATAATTTTGATGTTATGTCCTTATAATTTTTCTCCAACACTGAACGAACTATGTTTTAGTATTATTATTTTTGGAACAAAACACATTGTAATTAAGTTTAAATTGTTTTTTCTTTCAAATTCAACTAGTTTGTTTTTATCCTACAAAAAAAGTAAAAAGAAAAAATTAAACAAAAAATGGAATAAAAAATTAAACAAATAAATTAAGAAAAGAAAAAAAATGCTATATAAATAAATAAACATTAAATTTTAAAAATAAAATTAAAATACTGAAATAAAAAAATAAGAAACAAAATGAAACAAAAAATAAAAATGAATGTTCTTTTTGCACATCCCAATTCTAAGGTCATTTTTAGGCGGTCTGAAAATTACTTTTTTTTTTGTATAAGAGTCATTTTTGTGTATTTTAATTTTTTCATTTCCTTTTTTTCATACTTTTATTTTTTAATTCTAGATTTTCTTTTTGAACTTTCCAAGGAAATATTCTAAAAAACAAATAGTGAAAATGTTTAATTTGAGATAGATGTAGTGGATGTTAATTTTTTTATATTTTCATTTCAAATACAAAGAATTTTTTAATTTTTTAAAACATTCAAATAATTAAAAAGAGATTTAGAAAAAAAATGGGAAAATCCAAATAATAAATGAAAAATAAGAAGTGAGCACGAGTGTCTCTATGGTTTAGAAATTAGGCACCTATGTCCCCTCTTCTCCGGAAAATAATCGGAGATGATGTGGGTGTAATGTTTTGAAATTACGAAGCTTTAGAAATAAATTTTAAAAACATGGAGAGTATTGATGCTTATTTCCAATTTTGCTATTTGTAATTTTCTATTTGTAATTTCTTAGGACATTAGGCCCGATTGGCAAGACAAGTCAGACTCAAATGCCCAGCCCAAAGATGATTTGGTGAAACAGATTATATATTGCCAAACCTAGACATACTTCGTACAAAATAATGGCCAATGGAAGATTGAGGAAGGCCCATCCTGGCATAGATGAAAAATGATAGGTGTTGGAAGAAATGGAAAGAAATTGTAAAATATTGGAAGAAACTGTAAAAATTTATAAAATATTGAAAGGAATTGAAAGAATATTAGATAAAATTGCAAAGAGTTACAAAAAATAACAAATGTTGAAATAATTATTATATATATTTGAGAGATTACATATTTTATTTAAATAGTTTATACTATTCTTTTTTTAATTTTTCAGTCATTTTATATTTTTCTCAATTCATAGTAACATTTGTGTAACTCACACTTATTTTTTACTTTTTAAAAATAATATCAATCATATAATTTTTTGTTTTTAAATTTGTAAGTCACTAAGCCATGTAAAAAACTCACGGGCCAATAAATTAATATTTATGAATCTTAATTGAAAGTGAAGATGAACATATATAATCTAACAATATTATCAAACAAAAAATAATAATTCTACATTGCATTTTCTATAACAAAACAATAATAAAAATGATTTGGGACTAATAATGTTAATTTTGTATTAAAAAAACTAGCTTCACATTCTTTATATTTTTCTCTACTTATGCAAAAGAATGATTTAGTTAAGACAAAAAACAACTTTTTTTAAAAAAACTAAATCCCTATGTTATTACCGAGTATAAAATATCCAAATAAAGGTGAAAGACAACAATTCCGAGTTATAGTTTCTACACGTTTACCAATTACCTAATTCTTAATGAAAGAAAATTGTGTGCACAACTATTTGGAGATTATAAGTTCTGTTGTGTATTGTGTCTTAGAAAAATGATCTAATTAAAAATAATAATTATTATTTGTATTGCATAATAAAAATCATACTACTACCAGTACTGTACATTATTAAAACAAATTTTGGATAAAAATTTCATTTTTTAATTAGTTACTAAGCTTGTACTTCCTTGTGCTAAAAACATATCCTTATTTATTTGTCGTTCCAAAATAATTATAAATGTTGGCGACAGAAGAAGGAAGCCGGATCAAAGAAGAAAACTGAATCCCTTTGAGATTCGGTTTAGTATATTTCCTAATTTGCTTAGTTCTTGTTATAGTAGGAATAGAAATATGGTAGGAATAAAAGTTTACTTAAATGTTTTACTCTCTTCTTATATAAAGGGGGTTAGACCTTTGTAAGCACAAGAACAATTCAATATATAGTATTTTTCCTCTTATCAATTTCTACAATAAAGGCTTTTACCTTATCTTTTATAGTTCGTTCTAAGTAATTATTTCATATGTCTCATATCATTTTTTCTTATTTAACTTTGAATTGTCCGATATAACATATTGATTATTAAAGTAATATCTCTATTTATATAGAGAGAGACATTTTTCAACTAAATTTAATTTTGAGGACAAAGAATTTTTTTAACATATTGTGACATTACATCATTTTTTCTATTCTACCAAGATAAATAAAAATAATAAAAATTATTATTATTATTATTATTATTATTATTATTATTATTATTATTATTATTATTACAACAACACCCACAATAATAATAATATTAACATGAAAAATACACCTAGAAACGACCTACATGCCTCAGTATTTTGACAAGTTTTGACTTTTGGTGGTCAATCACTTTCAAAGTTTGAATTATAGTTAAATAAAAATTAGATGATATATTAATTAGATAAAAGAATATTTTGAAAATATTTTATAAAATAAAGCTAGTATTTTTTGTATCAGTACCTAATAAAATTGTTAATTAATTAGTGGTTAAAATTTATCAATTTTGGCTACAAAGAGTCAAAACTGAATGATTACTCTGGAATGGAGGTAGTAAAGTTTTTTAGTCATTGTTTGAAAAACTGGAAAAAATTTAAAAAAACTGGAAAGAGTTGAAAAAAACTGAAGGAAGTTGGAAGAAACTGGAACGATTTGGAAAAACTAAAAAGAGTTTGAAGAAACTAGAAGGTGTTGGAATAAACTTGAAGGCAGCGGCGGATCTAGGAAATTTTTTTACTGGGGGCATTAAGTAAATTGAAGTGAAAAAAATAAAGTTAAAAAACAAGAGACAATTCAATAGATAGAACATACTTGTTACCATTAAAATTAAATTAAAAAACAAGGTACAATTAAATAGATAGAACATACCTCTTACAATTATTCTTTTTGAGTTTTCATCTTTTGAAAGCAATCAATTATATCTTCATTTGTAACATTATATTTAAGAATGCTTCCTTTTCCACAGGACAAATCACACAAGCATTCAAAAACTCATCCCCCATTCGATTCTGCAAATCCGACTTTACATGTTTCATTGTGAAAAACATCTCTCAACGTAAAAATTACATATTAAAAAAGTACATCGAAAGTTTTACAAAATAAGAGATGATAAAAATATTTTATTTTATCAAATACTTAATAAATCGCGAAAACAAACAAAAGTTATCGGGAGAAGAGAAAAAAATTGCAATCAAATTGGGGACGGAAGGAGTATAAGAAATACAGGGAACACAATATCTTATTTCTTATTATGTAACAAAAATCCAGTAGCACTTCTTCATTATAAAAATTGTCCTTTTTTACTTCATCCTAACCCATTCTTGAAATGTCACCCTCACTAGTAGGTGTATTTCATTTTCTTTTATCTATCAAAATTTCGGTAGCATTTCCCAATGTTTATCCAAGTGCACGATGTAGTGTAGTTACATATGCACCCGAAGAACACATTTAGGAAACGTCAAACCAAAAAATGATCGAACAAAGAAAAAGAAATAAATTCACTACCTAAGTTAGAAAAGCATTTCAAGAACAACTCAAAACTGGGAGCTATTTAAAATTTACTCCTAATGAGTAAATTTTAAACGGGTATCTAGGTCGGTCAATATATGTTATTTCTATATTATAACATCTCAGATCATGTAGAATTAAACAAAAAGTAATTAATAAACAATCTATATTTCATACGCAATCGATCTATATCACAATGTCACATTTCAACTTAAACATAAACACAAAAGCAATTCAAATATATAGTAATTAAAGAAAATATATTGAAATAAATTTAAAATTATATTTACCACTTGAAGAAAAAAATATTCACCTAATACAAAAATATATAAATAAATAATAATATAATTAAAGATTTAAAGTGAAAAATAAAAAAAATACCTTAAAAATGTGAAGGGATGGCCGGCGAGACTCGAGCAAATGTGAAGGCAGTGACCGGTGACTCGGTGAGAATCGAGCAAGGGTAGACGAGCGACGGCGAGGCGATGCACGACGACGGCACGGCGAGGCAAGGCACGACGAGGGTATAGGAGCACGGCGACGGCACAATGACGGAAGAGTTGGCGGCACAACACTAGGGGATGGCCACAACCAGCGACGGCAAGGATGAGGCAGCACCATCGAAGCTTGGAGGTTTGACGGCGGCGAAGCTTAGGAGTTTTTTTTCAAAATGAAATAGTGTAAGGTATCAGAGCATCTCCAATCACGCTTGCTAAACATGGCTAGTTAAAGTTATTTATTAAATGTGAATAGTCGTATAACAAGTCATTTTACATGATCATCTCCGATCTTTGCTTGCTACGGAGTATAATATAGCAAAAATGTATTGATTTCACTATTAGAGTACACTATTTATTATAATTTTAAAATTTTATTATAAAAATTAATTAATATTCTACAAGTATGCAATTTAAACTTAAAATAAAATAGATTTTATAATTTTTTTGGTAAAAAATAAAATAATTTTATTGTACAAAACATAAAATAAGATTTATTAATTTTTCTTGTGTTGTGGTACTGAAAGTGAGGGAACAAATGCGTCATGGCACATGAAAAAATTAATCCAACCAACATTTTTCTTCTTCTTTTTGGCTTGCTATATTTTATCAAGTTTGTTATTAGTAGCAAGCCATTTTCATTTTTAAGCAAGCTTGTCAAACATTAGCAAGCCCCTTGGAGTATGAAATTTTACTTAATTTGTCAAATTATAGCATATAGCAAGTCATTTTAACATGGTTGAAGATGCTCTCAGAGGCTAGATTTAAGAGCCTCTTTTAAATCGGTTACTCTTAATAAGCGATGCAAATACCCTTTTGCATTAGTTATTAGGAATAACCGATTTAAATAGTAAGCGGTTGGCGCATTTTTTAGCTATTAAATCGTTTATTTCGCTAACCGTTGCAAATAGGGTGATTTATTTGTTCTTTTTTGTAGTAGTGGTCCCGTCTTAATTGGGGTTCCAAAGGGGCAACACCAAAGTATAGTTCGAAAATCCACATCAATTCGTACTTGTTTTTCAAAAGATTTGGGTTTTATCCAATTGATTTTTGGATTGAACAACCAAAATTATCAATCTGAAAGTGCTACACGACTCTCAAATCAATCCTCGTTATCTTCGTTTTTCCCCAACATATAATAATGTATCATTATCATTCAATTAATTAGTATTCAAGAAATTATTCTTAATCTTTTCTCTCTGTTCTTGGGAGTTTGAAAGTGCTGGAATTTTTCCATCTTTCTCTACCTCTTCTTCTTGGTGCTTGAAGAACGCTTGAAGTTCTTCCTTATCCGATCCCGTATTCGTGTAACATTTGTACACCAAAAACATTTGTTGTGATACCCCTAACATTCCCCATCTAGGTTCATTTCGGAGTTGAGAGAGCACGTACGAATATGTTCAGTAAACCGGTGAACTGTTACTAAAAATGTATGAAAAAAATAAGTGATGATTATATTTTTCAAATTAAACTTTCCAAGAATCTTATCCTATGACAAGCTGCTGATTATATATAATCCATCTGTCCCTAAATAAATTTTCTCTTTCGTTTTTTTTTGTCTCCAAATAAACTTCTCTTTTTCCTTAAAAAACTCCTTACTTTTTCATACCCTACCTATCACATCATATTTTTTTACTAATAATCTACATATTACATCTTACTTTTACATATCACATCAAGGGTATTTTTGGAAAGTCAACACAAAAATATTTCTTCTTTAAATACTCAAAAAGTCAAAAAGAGAAATTTATTTAAAAACGGAAGGAGTGTAATTTATTTGGTCGACGACGTGCGCGCTTATAGTGTGATTTATATCATTAGAGATTTGGTTTCTGACGTTTCTAGCGAGGGAGATATTATGGTTTTTGACCATAGATTTTATTGTTAGAAAGTTTATCCAATAATAAGTGAAGAAATACAATAATGGTCAAGTAATGAACTAAAAACTACTCGGCATTACTACGCAATTAAGATGCTTCATAGTTATTAATGCCCATTGGAAAAGAAAATGTTGACAAATATTTTGCTTAACATTTGCCAACGGAAAATGCTAGAGTCACAAACTTGAATTCCACAAACTTCCCAAACTTGCTTTTTGTGGAATTTAAATATTTTTTAATATTTGAGTGCATCTTATTTCTAGGAAAGTGCTAAAAAGGTAAGCTTATGAATTTTGTGAACTGTTTATTTGTGACTCTAGCATCACTCTTTGCCAAATAGCAATTTCATTGACAACTAACTAAATTCAGGGTTTGTTTTTAATTTAACGTGTACTCCCTCCATCATTGACAATCTTTCATCCCTCCTTGACAATCTTTCATATTTAAAGAAATCAAGCTAAATAATATTAAGAACTTCTTCTCTTCAATTTATTCTTTTAATATATTACATATTTTTATTGAAATAAGATCAGATCAAATAAAAACAAATTTAAATATAATTATAATTAGATTAAATCGGATCAAGATTTAATAGAATCAGATCAAAATCAATGAGATAAGTTGAATGAAACAAATCCTAAAGCATCAAACTTATACCAAAATATATAAAAGTTGTACTAGTATATAATTTTTACCCCTATATAAAACGTTGACACGATATAATATCAAAATATTGGACTGTGTATTGGTATTTCATTGTTTTTTAAGCTTTATACTTTGACACTCTTTGGCATTTTAAGTCTTATTGTTTAAATAAATTAATTATTCAATATCTTTAATATTATAAATTATGATTATGGTTTGAATTATTATAGCTAGAGTTATTATTATTTGGAGTAGATTATGACTCCTTCAATTCCATCCAAAAAATTTCTACCCATTTGACTTTTCTTGGTCAAAATATCAAACTTTTGACCTCCATATACATAAAATATACAATATGGTATTACATAAATTTAAAATCAATAAATTTCTTTTGAAAACTTGCTTTCAAATATCAAATTTTTATAAAATATATCATTCTATAAATATAGATATTAATGGTCAAAAAATTATATTAGAGACCGTGAAAAATTAAATGAAAATATTTTTGGATGAAGGGCCTTATTTATCTAGACATTAATGTAAAGAACTCTAGATTACTACAACCCTACTTATATGTTCAAAACTTTGTACTTCTCCAGATTAATCTAGCAATCAAAGATTCTTTATTTATTTTTGCACTTAGATTGGTATAAAAAAATCTAAAATTATTCACATTTTAGAAAAATAATTCCAAGTTATGGTATTTACCTAAGATAAGACCATGTACACGTTATGAGGGGACTTGACGGGACTTGATTTGTGAAAATAAATATGATGTGGAGTGATAAAAATATGTGTGCTATGTTATGTAATAAAGAAAGTGATGGAGAGTAAAAGTATGCAATATCTTGATTGGTTGAGATGGAAGTGTGTTAAATTTTAATTGATTATATACAAAAAAAATTTAAAGAAAGAAAAACCATTCCTCACGCCCCATGATCAGCAGTGTTTTGGAACTTGGACCGGACCGGCCGGTCCAACCGGTTGAACCGTGACCCAAACAAGTGTCCTGTACGGTCCTTAAACAAAACCCGTTTTTTGGATTGACCCACAGAGAACCGTCAAACCCGTCGATCCGTGCGACCCGGTTCTGCCCGGACGGTTCACGGGTCTAAGGTAACTTTTGTTTTATTTTACAAAAATCTACACCTTCAGGAATCAAACTCTGAACTACTAGCCCAAGCACTACCATTTATGTCTAGCTGCACTGCTAGAGTTGGTTGTTTTTATGTGTATAAATGTTTTTATATATTCATAACACAACTTTCATTTTAGGATTAAACCTAACTAATGTATATTTGTAAAAAACTTTCAAAATTTTAACACGATAATTATATTTGCGTTCTTTAAAAAATAGAGTTATATTTGTGTAAGGTTCTTATTTTAAGAATTTTCAAAATATTTTTCATAATAAAGAAATGAACATTATTTTTTTTGTTGTTTTATTATTACAATAAACTAAAAAGTCTATTCAATAAACTAAAAATTCTAAAACATTAATAAATGTCATAAAAATTAAAATTTGAAAGTGTGAAAGAGTACTATATGAAAAATGATATTAAAAACTAGGCGAAGAAGAAAAAATACAAACTTAAATACTTTTACTATGTAAGAATATCTATATTAATCTATTAAAAATATTAATATATTAAAAATATTTTTATTTTAATTACAAGTTGACCGAGTCGATCCGATTTAAGCCGGTCCGACCAGTTAACTCTTGACCCAAATGCTCGTTCGGGTAGATATTTGGTCCGATTTTCAGAACATTGCTCAAAATACATGGCCTAATAGAATACAAAGTAACCATTCAACATCGACTTGATGAGTAGGAGTAGGAGGATCACCCTATGAATATTGAAAACGAAGATCGTTTTGGCATGGGCTTAGATAGCAAATGGCTTAGTGGTGGGTACTGGGCCTCAATGGGTGAATTTACACTGAGGAAACAATTAACAGGTTAACTGGTCCGGTGCCCAAGTCTCTAGCGGGATGTAGTTCTAAAAACTTTTAAAAAGTACGGAGTAAAAGTTTTATACTTCCTCGTATAAAACTTTTCAAAAAAGAAAGCACGCCCGAAAAAAGAATAATTTTGATATATTTTTTTATTATGACTTATTTATTCTAAACATCAAATGTTATATTAATATTAAAAAAAGACTAGAATTAGAAAATAGCATCAAAATTAACATTTTTAATGCACTTTTTTCTTTGAGAAATTTTATGCGACGAAGGAAATATTAAAATTTTAAAACATAGAAAAAGAAAAATATGATGAAGGAAGTGGGTGATAAATTAGTGGTTGAGGGGGAAGCATAGTTTTAAAAACCGGATCGGACCGGCCGGTTCGAACCGTGAACCGGCGAACTTTAACCAGTGAACCAGTGAAAAATTTAATTCAGTTTAAATTAAGCTTGGTTAAAAAGAAATAAAGAAGAAAGTGCAAAGAACTTGTCCCTTGAAAAAGTTCATCAGGTTCGAGCCCTAGCAGAAGCAGAGGCATTGATTTTTCATGCGTCATTAACTTGAGAAAATTATGAAGACATACAATATTATAATTATAATATACTCCTGTCTCGAACTATTTGTCTAGCTTTGACTTTTTCTAATCAAAATTGATAAACTTTGATCCCAAATTAAATAAAAACCATATTAGATGTTAATACAAAATTAGTTTTATTAGATTAATTTTATAAAATATTTTCAATATATTATTTTATCTAATTAATATACAATATATATTTTATTTAATTATAAGTGAAACGTTGAAAATATTTGACTGTTTTTTCCATTTTTCTTCCAGCTTCTTCTAGTTTCTTAAAATTTTTTCTAATTTTTCTAACATTGAGCTCTTTTTTTCCAGCCATAAAGGACAAGGTCTTAATTAGGAGAATAACCTAATTAAAACTAAAAAAGGACATATGATGTTAATTAAAGTGTGTCAACATGTAATGTCAAAAAATAAAATGAAATTTCAACCTTCAACACTAAGGTCGTGTTCTTTAGGATTTGAAAAATTAACTTCCAAGTTTTTCAAACTCTTTATAAGTCATTTCAACTCCTTTCAGTTTCTTTCAATTCCTTTCAGTTATGTTGCTTCCAACAACAACTTAAACATGGTATTAATATATAATCGATAAATATACAATAACATTATATATTTAAATTTGTAATATATCACCTCAAATATAGACAAGGATAAATTCTTTTTTATCCAAAATTAAAAATTTCTTACATATTTATTTGGGTAATTATTTCATTGACTAAGTTTTTAATAGTTAAACTTTTTCAATATTTTCCAATTCCTAGTCTTTTCCAACTCCTAATTTCTTCTAACTTCTTCCAATTTTTTTCAATATTCAACTCTGAAATACTAACCCAAAAAAATAGGGTCAAAATTGTGACATTGCGCAATATTAACGAACCTATCAATACTCTCTATCATTTGAGTTGTGAAAATAGAGTTGGATATTTGAAAAACTGAAAGGAGTTGGGAGAAATTGGATGAAGTTGGAAAATATTGAAAAAAATAAAGTAATAAAAAATCACTTAATTAAATAATTATCAAAAAAGTATATAGGACTAGAAAACTTATTTTGGACAAAAAAGAATTCACTTTTGTCCACATTTGAGATTTTATGTTATAAATTTGAATATGCAATTTTATTATATAGATTCATCATGTCTAAATACTTTGTTTTAATTGTTCTTGACAGAAATTGAAATAGTTTGAAAAAATTAGAATAAGTTGGAAGAGATGAAAAAAAGATAAAAAAAGTTGGAAGTTAATTTTTTAAAATCAATTGAAGAGTAACTAGTATCACACCCGTGCGTTGCACAAGTCATTTTTATGTTATTAAATTCAGATCATTTTTCAATGATAAAAAATGAGGTACAATAGGATATAGAGATTATATTATTTTAAGGTACAGAACATCAATATTTTACAAATTTTGAAAGACTTCTTTATAGACTACATTATTTGTAGTCTTTGTGGGAGTATTGTCTTCATTGCATATCAGAATCTTCAATCCACTACGATTAGTTACTCTTGAAACTACAACATAGAGCTGTCCATGACTAAACACAGGTTTAAAAAATATATACTGTAAATAAATACTGTCCATGACGAAACTACATGACGAAAAGTACTCTTGTTTAAATTTATAATAATTCTAATCATGCAGGTTAATAAATACTTTTGTAATAGATACTTTAAAATATACTCCCTTCGTCCCATAAAGATGGGTACATTTTGACTAAAGTAGAAATTAAGGGAGTGATAATTTTGTGTTGACTTTCCAAAAATACCCTTGATGTGATGGGTAAAAGTATGATGTGATGTGTAGATTATTAGAAAAAAGGTATGATGTGATAGGTAAGGTTTGAAAAAGTAAGAGGTAAAAGTGTTTATTTAATAGAAATGGGTAATGGATTGTGGGACACAATTTTTTTGAAACGTGTAAATCTTTTTGGGAGGGAGTGAGTATTTCATAATGCATAGTTATGTAAAGTATACATTATGCTCAATATATTTTTTCTTATTTTCAAAATGGGTCTAGTGATTTAAAACATGAAAATTTTTTCTTTCTATAACAATGGAGACAATTAATAACAATCCTTTATTAGCAATTAGTTAGTAAAATAATGTCTCATGAAATTGAATTATTTAGTAATTAATATATATCCGGTCATAATAATTTTTTTTATTAAAATGAATTTGGTTTTTAAAAAGTCACATATATGTGGTCCTCCAAGGTAACTTCCATCATTTGCTCTCGGGCATTATTAACCATACGGGTTTCGGGCACGGTTCGACTAACTACTTTCCTGATTATATCAGAAAATTTAGAAAAATACAATTTTATAAATTTCATAATCATAATATATGAAATGTATTTCATATGTGTAAGTATTTAAGTTATGAAAATATCAATTTCGGTGTTCCTTTATTATTAATTGGTAATAATTAATTACCAATTTAAATTACTTACCTATTTAATAATTTCCAATATAAATTAATCACGTTAGTATTATTATATCTTTATATTCACGTTTGGAAAGTTTTCCATAAATGGGAATGAGTCAAAACCGTGTAACATTAATGACCCGTGCAAAAGAATTAATATTACTTTAAATTACTTACCATTTTAACTGTTTCCCATAGGTTGGCCATTTTCACGTTATTTTTTTTATTACCATTTTTGTATAGGTGTTAAAAATGTACATTACTCTATACGTATTTTCCTATTTTTAATTACAATTTCAAAATACACGGTTATATTAAACGATAACATAATAATATATCTCTTTTAAAAAAACATAATAATATATCTATTTTATTAGCCTTTCTTTATTATGGTAATTAGATTTTTAATTATCTTTTTTATATACATACTTAATTACTGATACTATATTACAAAAGTAATTACCATTTTATTGGCCTTTCTTTATTATTGTAATTAGATTTTTAGTTACCTTTTTTATATACGTTTTTAATAGTTTATTACCAAAACACATGTTTATATTACCAAAACACGATTCCGTTACCATAAAATTACATGTATTAGCGTTTCTTTATTTTGGTAATTAGATTTTTAATTATCTTTTTTATATATTTACTTAATACTTTATATTAAATATACATACGTACTTAATACTTTATATGAATTTTATCATTCAAAATACATGTATATATTACCATTTTTAAATGTAATAATTTATTAGATATTATTACATATAAAGTAGTGAATATAATTAAATACAATTACCATTTGTATAAATTAACATAATACCAAAATAATATATCTATTTTATTAGCCTTACTTTATTATGGTAATTAGATTTTTAATTACCTTTTGTGATATACGTACTTAATTTTTTATTTAACATGGCGTGTGTGAATACTTTATTACCAAAATGCATGTTTATATTAATTTAACCCTTCAAAATAAATGTGTATATTACCATTTTTAAATGAAATAAGTTATTAGATATTATTACATATATATTAGTAAATATAATTAAATACAATTATTACCATTCGTATAAACTCGTTAAAAAGGATTCATTTATTAACGGTAAGTGTAATTATGTTTGAATATTTTATTATTATTTTAAATTACTTACCATTTTAATTGAGTAATTACTCAATTATGGTAACTCCATTAATGACCTGTGTAACTCCATTTTAATTGAGTAATTACCATATGGAGTGAACAATTACCATTTTTATTGGAACACTAAATGGGTGGGAAAACCAAATTGAGAATCCATGACTTTTTAAATAAAGTATGGATTCGTAATGAACAATCTTAAGATTTACTCCACATGATTTATGTTCATGACATGTCATCAACTTGTTTAATACTCCCTCCATCCTAAAACTTTCTTCCCGTTGCGCAAAACGAAGAAATATTCCAAGTTTTTTCAATCTATTTTATTTAAATATTAGTATAGAAATGAAAAATAAAACATACATATTTAAAAACTACATCAAAAGTTCAACAAAACAAGTGGTAACAAGAATATTTTATTTTATCACATACGCCATGAAAAAACACAAATAAATATAAATTCCCGTGAAGTTGAAATAGTACTGTGGGAAGAAAGTTTTAGGACGGAGGGAGTATCTATTTTTAATATCTATTTTTAATGTTTAATATTGTTTAATATCTATTTTTAATGTCATCAACTTGTTTTTGAATTATTCTAACTTTATACATTACTCCACATGATTTATGTTCATGACATGTACGTGTCGTGCTCCGTTGAACTTCCATGTTAGATCCGCCACTCTAGAGTGGAACTCCAACAAAACATGTATGAAAGAATTTCTTTTTTGGTGAAACACGAATTAAATTTCAATTTCTAGAAAGTCCTTGCAAAAAAAGAAAAGTATTCCATCGGTATGGTTGTATGAAGAAAATATATGAATTGTGGTCCGTTGAGAATGTGTAGGTACTTTATTGGGAAATGAGTCCAAATCATTAATTGAAACAATGTGAATTTATTTATAAAACAATTTCAATGTTTAATTTTAATATGTTGAAAAGAATATATCAAGACCATGTTATGTTTTCAAAATATTTTACATTTTTTAAAAATAATTGAAAGAGTAAATTTCATAATTACTCCCTCCATCCCAAAAAGTTTTTCCTGTTTCTTTTTTTGCGCATCCCTTAAAACACTTATATCCCGCCTTGAATGCCAAAAAAACTTTCAAAATAACTTCTACCCACAATAAAGAAGAAATGTTATAAAGTTTATGCATTTTAGATGTCGGTAGAAATGTTTTATGGGATGCACAAAAAATGAAACAGGAAAGACTTTTTGGGACGGAGGGAGTAGTTTTTTATAACAGAGGTTTTTTAATATTTAGTCTTTTATTATCAAATACTATTCTCGTTATCTTTTTTGTGGGTACCTTTCCATAAATAATCTTTTTTTGATCTTTTGTCAAGTTAGTATTAATTTAAGCGCTAAAAGTATAATTTGATATGAATCTTATGTCCAGTGATGTATTTTGATGTCGGTTAGATGGACAAACAATAATGATGACTATAACTGTGGAAAAGAATTTTGATGGAAGATCACATCTATAGACTATAATTATAGTAGAAAATGACTGCATTTCACAAACGACGCATATCTGGAATTATGTATAGCAAGAAAGGTATACAATCATTGTGAAATTATATTTTTAGCCCTCTAATTAACACCAACATGATAAAGATCTAAAAATAACTAAGTATGGAAAGATTCTCATTAAAAAGGATCTCAATGATAATATTTGATAACAGATGACTAAACAGAAAAAATTATTGTTATAAAGGACTAATTATTAAATTTATTCAAAATAAAAATGATAACACTAATTGAAAATATTCTTCCTTGTGACCATTATCTATATTGTACACATTCTTCAATTAAATATTGTTTAATCACCAAACAATCTAATTTAAAAAGAATTTTTTTAAATGCAAGATCAAACATATCAATGTCATTTTGACGTTGGTTCCCCAGCGAATAAATAAGCATTAGAGATTTGTTGAAATGTTGGGATTTTCTTTACTTCAACATGTTCACATAGAGGCATGTGTTGGCCCGATAGGAACCCATCATGCTTAAGTATTACTATTAAGACTGCAAGTTGTGGACGATCCTTATTAATAATTGAAGAATTATTATTTTTTATTGAATAACAACGGACGACGAAGCCTCGTATAAATAGTTACAGAAGATTCCTAATTACGTAAGGGAACCTATACATGTAAACTACCATAAATACAATGATCACATAATTAATATTAAATATATACATAACATATTTAACATGCACCCAACTACGTGATCGGCAAGGGACAGACGCCAAGACTGTGTCTGAAGTCAGAGAAGAGAAGAGACAGAAGCCCTTTAGTGAAAATGTCTGCATACTGGGAAGAGGAGGGGACATGTAGCACTCTGACATGCCCTAGGGCAACCTTGTCCTTGACAAAGTGGATGTCGACTTCTACGTGTTTAGTGCGCTGATGCTGTACTAGGTTTGATGATAGATACACGGCACTGACGTTATCGCAAAAGACCAGCGTAGCACGCCGCAGGGGTTGCTGAAGCTCAAGAAGAAGATTTCGGACCCAGCTTGCCTCAGCTACGGTGTTCGCCATGGCACGATACTCGGCCTCAGCACTGGAGCGTGAGGTGGTGGCCTGAATTGGGCGTCGGGAGCGTCACAGGGGATGGCGGCACGGCGTTCTACGCTGGCAGTGGAGGCCCGCGGCGACATGGCAGCGCAGGTGGCGGGCGGTCGGAATCCAGCGGCGGGGGAGGCTTCGGGCAGCAGTAGCAGTACTCCCAGCACCGTGGCGGTTCATCTCGAGGTCGTGGTCGCGGTCGTAGCTTCGGATCGAATGCACGAAACACCCTCGGGCAGCCCTCTGGACAGTTCACCCACCCAAACCCTAACCCGGGCCTTCTAGGCCCCCGGCCAAACCCCTACCCGCACCCCCAACACCCCCAAGCCTACTTCTCTACCCCTCACCCACCCCACGGCCCCTACCCGACAGCCCCCTCCTCCTACCCGACACCCCCACCCTCACCCATAAGCCATTCCACCGGTGTCCCCACCCCCACTGCCCTAGCCCACAATTTCGACACCCTCACCCTATGTGATCCAAATTCGTATATGGACACTAGCGCCACTCACCACATCGCCTCGGACCCAGGTACTCTTTCTCATGTTCGTACTCATTCATTAAATTATTCATCATATATCACTGTAGGTAATGGTTCTAAAGTCCGCACTACGGCTATAGGTAACTATAAATTCCCCACATCCCCTCCCCTTAACTTACAAAATATCCTTGTCTCCCCCCACATAATCCACAACCTTATTTCTGTTCGCCAGTTCACCCGTGACAATAATTGCTCTATTGAATTTGACTCCACTGGTTTTTTTGTGAAGGATATGCTGACGGGAACCGTGATTCATCGGTTCAATAATGCCAGCCCTCTCTACCCCATGAGCTAGTCCACCGCCCAAGCCCAAGCCCAAGCCTAAGCCAACGTTGTCTCCGGTAGCTCGGAGCTCTGGCACCGTCGTCTTGGTCACCCTAGCCTTGCCGTCCTTCGTGGAGTCCCTAGTCTTTCCTCCATGTCTTTTAAACATTTACAACACTCTCTTTGTCATGCTTGTCAGTTGGGGAAACATGTTCGTCTTCCCTTTGAGTCATCGAGTTGTATTTCTACTTTTCCCTTTCAGCTTTTACATACTGATTTATGGCAATCGCATGTTAATAGTGTTATTGGGTTTAAACATTATATGGTACTCTTGGACGATTATTCTCATTTTTTGTGGGTGTTTCCTCTTAAACATAAATCTGATGCATGTTCTCATCTTCACACATTTATTGCCTTTGTGAAAAATCAGTTTAATACTACTATTAAGGCTATTCAGTGTGATAATGGAACTGAATACAGGAACACGCCCCTTCGTAACATTTTTGAATCCTTGGGTATACTCTTTCGCTTCTCTTGTCCACACACTAGCCAACAAAATGGTCGTGCTGAACGGACCATTCGCACCATAAATAACACTGTGCGATCTCTTCCTTTTCAGGCCCAACTCCCCCCCACTTTTTGGGTCGAGTCTCTACACATGGCCTCACATCTTTTCAACCTCTTACCCACCACCACTCTCCAAAATCACACTCCCCATGAAGTCCTTTATGGTTCCAAACCCATCTACTCTCACCTTCGTGTCTGTGGTTGTCTATGTTATCCCAATCTTTCCACCACCGCCCCTCATAAACTTGCCCCGCACTCTGCCCGATGTGTCTTCCTAGGGTACCCGTCCAACCAACGGGGATACCGATGCCTTGATCTTCTTACCCACAAACTCATCATATCTCGTCATGTCATTTTTGATGAAAACACCTACCCTTACTCTGACCCTGTCACCCCTACCAAATTCAATTTCCTTGATTCCATGAAGGACGACACAACCCACCACACCACATTTGGACACCCAAACCCCACCCAACTGTCACCCTCGGCCCAGATCCCCCTCACCCAAATCCCGCCCACACCCTCGGCCCAACTAACCCCCTTCCAGCCCACCCCCTCACATGGCCCAGCCCTCCTCCCCTCCCCACGCCACCCAGCAGCCCACCGGCCCAGAAATCCCCCTGACCAGCCAGCCCGCCAGCGGTCCGAATCCCTCCCCCCTCCTCAGCCCAGTTCGGCCCAGCAGCCCCCCCAACCCAATCTCAACCCTACCCACCCTATGGTCACCCGGTCTAAAGTCGGCATATCCAAACCCAAACATATCCTCAACCTTAACTCCATGGCCCAAATTTCCCCACTCCCACCCACCTATCGTAGTGCACTTAAGAATCAAAACTGGTACAATGCTATGTGTGATGATTTTAATGCTTTGATTAAAAACGAAACATGGGAATTAGTACTCCCCCTCACAAAATATTATCACTGGCAAGTGGCTTTTTCGCCACAAATTTGGTCCTACAGGTGAACTGTCCAGGTACAAAGCTCGATGGGTGGTTCGCGGATTCAATCAGCGCTATGGAATCGACTATGACGAGACATTTAGTCCTGTTGTTAAACCAGCCATGGTACGGATTGTTCTCACTCTTGCTCTAGCTCGTGGCTGGCTGATCCATCAGCTAGATGTCAAGAATGCGTTTCTGAATGGTACACTCCACGAGACAGTCTATGCCTGCTACCCTCAGGTTTTCAGGATCCCGCACGCCCACATTATGTTTGCAGGTTGAAGAAGGCCCTTTATGACCTCAAGTAGGCCCCACGCTCTTGGTATCACCAATTTGCAGGCTTTCTTCTCACCTTGGGCTTTCGGGGCTGCAAAAGTGGCACGTCCCTCTTTATTTACTCTCATGGTTCTGACATGGCCTATCTTTTGCTCTATGTGGACGACATTGTACTTACAGCCTCCTCCACTGTCCTTCTCACTCGCCTCACTTAGAAACTCAAGGGCGAGTTCGCCATGACAGATATGGGGGACCTCAATTTTTTCCTAGGGATTAATGTCCAGCGCACTGCCGGGGGCCTCTTTCCTCACCAGACACAGTTTGCTTATGAAATCGTGGAACGTGCTGACATGCTCCACTGCAAGCCCATCTCCACGCTAGTCGATACCAAAGGAAAGCTGTCAGCCACGTCCGGTACACCACTTCCGGACCCCACCATATACAGTTCCATCGTCGGTGTCCTACAGTATCTTACATTCACTCGGCCTGATCTTACATATGCAGTCCAGCAGCTCTGATACCATGAAGAATTGTTATTTTCTATTGAATAATAATGGAGGACGAAGCCTCGTATAAATAGTTACAGAAGATTCCTAATTAAGGAAGGGAACCTATACATGTAAACTACCATAAATACAACGATCACATAATTAATATTTAATATATACATAACATATTTAAAAATAATAATGTTTTCTCTCTAATTTTAAAATTAGATTTGTACCGGTGTAATGCACGGAAATAAATTTTATCAAAATATAATTAATGAATATTAAAATTTAAATATCTAATTATAAATTCATATAGTTCATTATTATTTTCTTATCCATTCCACAATAAACTTTAGGCAATTTACACCGTACAACTAGTTTTACGATATTTCGTACATCCGTTGTGAGTACTTATTTACGAGCAATTCAGTACTAATTTTCAAGTAACTAAATACCCATTTTCTTGCTACTGAATATTCATTTTCAAGTAACTGAATATTGTTTTTTGTAAAATTCAGTTATAATCGTATATAAGTATTTAGTTACTCAAAATTTATATTCGATTACTCAAAATAAATATTTGAATGGATGTACGGGAAATATCATACATTCAAATATATACTCCCTCCATCCCACAAAACATTGCTATTTTGATGAATTTTTAGTCAAACAATTACACGCTTTGACCATAAATTAAATATAGTCTAAATAAAGAAATATTATAAAAATTTGATATATCAAAACTAAATCCTAAGATGAATCTAATTATATTAAATTTATAATATAATTCAATATATTTTTCTCACAGTTTGTAATCAAAACATATAATTGTTTATTGAGGAGTATTAAAAATGAGTAATGTTTTGTGGGAGACAGAGATTAGTATATGTACTCTAAACTTTAATCTTTAAATGAGCAAAATTGATACGGAGCATTAGATATTGATTTATTAATAAGTGCGCTATGTGTTGGCCCGATAGGAACCCATCATGCATGATTACGTATTTGTGCTAATTGTAGACTGCAAGTTGTAGACAATCTTTATTGTCTAATAATTTTGATTTTTTATAGTTAAAATTGATAAATTTTGACCATTAAACAAATAAAATTGATATATATTACATATTGATATAAAAATAAATTTATTAGATTCATGGTGTAAAATATTTTCAAAATATTATTTTATTTAATTAACTACCATATATTTTTATTAAACAATACTTCCTCCGTCCCAAAATAAGGCTAATGTTTGGTTAACGATGTTTGAATGAAGTTATCTTTAAATAAAAATTAGTAAAAAGTGGTGTAGAATTATCAAATAAAAAATTACATATTTCAAAAATACATTAAAAGTTCTACAAAAAATGGTGATAAAGTTATTTTATTTTATCAAATGATCGATTAAAATATATAAAGAAAGTAGGTGTTTGTAATTTCAATTACACCTAATTTTAGAAAAAAAATGTGTAATTTCATATAGGTGTTTAATTTGTAGTATACATATTTCTAGTTTCGAAAAACACCAAGTTACATGTCTAATTCACAAAAACAGACTCAATTACACCTAATTTGAGATAAAATAGCAATTGAAAGTAAAAATATAAAGTTTAATTACAAATTTAAAGAAAAAACCTTGAAATTTGGGTTGAGAAGACTTGTGTCAACGGTGGCGTGTAGCAGTTTGAGGTTTGGGATGACGTCTGGAGTCACTGCAGCAGCGAGCCTAAGAAGACGGAGTGTGGAGACGATGGGTCGGTCGTAGCGATGGCGTTAACGAATCACCGTGCATCTGTGGAGTGTGGACTGAGTTGTTTGAAATCAAAACTAAAGACTCAACTATCTCACGTAAAATAAAATATTCTTGTCGCATACTACTCATTACTGTAAAATTTGGACATAGTTTTTAAATATATAATTTTTTTAATTTCTGTATCTATCTTTTTGAATACAAGAGGATACTTATTTAATTTTACATGCAACATAACTGATAAGTCGTTTTTGGGTTAGTTCTTTTTATTCTTTTTTTTAAGGAATTTTTAATATTATTTGAGTTTAATTTTTGGTCTTTTAGCTTAGTTTTATTTTAATTCTAATTTTTACAATATTTTATTTTTCTTTCATAAATGGTAGTGTTTTAATCATTTTTTTACATACTATTATTTTTATTTTATTTTATGGAGAAAAGTATAGGAAAAGGCCAAAAATATGTTTGAGTCTAAAAAGAGATACGGAGTAGTAATTAGCCGAAGCCCAAACCCAAAGCAACAGCACAGATTTAGTAAAATGACCTATAAATAGAGAGCTTTTATGAAATTTACTCATGAAAAAATGGGGGAAAATTTTTCTTCCTACCAAATAATAAAAAATATGATGAGAATATAATTTTCATTGATAATCGTTTTGTCACAAAGAATACTTTTCAACAAAAAAATTTCTGCCCAAAAAAACGGGCCCTTGATTTAAAACATAGGCAATCTACTTATTTAAACAAGGAAAATGCTAGGGGTACACCACAAGTGTACCCCAAACATCCCCCACCCCCTCCATCACCACACAAAAAAGGAAAGAAAAACTCAAAAAAAAAGTAAAAATAAAAACAAAATAAGATGAATGGTAAAGAGATGGGGTGGTGTACATTTGGGGTACACCAAAAAGGTGTACCCCTAGCATATCCCTTTAAACAAATGCGCAAAATTAAAAAGAATAATTTACCTAAATAACACTAAAACATAATGACTTCAGACATTCAATAACAGTGAAAGTATAATACAAAAACTTTGTTGCATAACAAAAATTATATCTTAAGGATGAGAACTTATCATAAAGTGTACTGTCAATAATCTATTTACAACTACACTTAGGGGTGTTTGTTTTTTCTGCAGGAAAAGGTCTGCAGTCTGCGGACCACTACTGTAGACATCTGCAGGAGAAGTGGTGGACCGAAGGTCTGCGGTCTGCAAGAAAAAGACTGTTTGTTTTTTAATGTTTGTAGACTGCTATATAAATTAATGGTAGTAGTGTACGGTGGTGGTGTATGGACGATTGTGGTGGTGGTGGATGGTGGTGGTGGACATTGACGGCAGTGGTGGTGGACGGTGGCGGTGGATGATGATGATGATGGACGGTGACAGTGATGGTGGACGGTGGTGAACGGTGGTAGTGGTGAACAGTGGCGGCGGTGGTGGACGACGTGGTGATGGACGCTGACGGTGATGGTGGACGGTGGTAGTGGTGGTGGACGACGGTGGCGGTGATGGTGGACGGTGGTGAAAGTGGTGGACGGTGGTGGTGGTGAAGAGAAGTAGAAGAAAAAATGGAGAAGATGTTAGAAGACATAGGTTAATGTCTTCTCTAAGAAGATGCCAGGAAGACCTTTTTGAGTGAAATGTCTTCCAAAAAACAAACAATCTGCAGAGCTCAGCATCTGCGCTTGTCTGCGCGGCGCAGACAAAAGAGGCCAGAAGCTCTTCTGGCCAAAAAGCAAACACCCCCTTACGGTAAATGCATAAAGAACCCACCATTTGGGACATAGATCCCACCAACTTTGACATAATAGTGACAACATGTTAACCCAACCCGCGTAACCTGCATAAATGGATTAGCAAAACGGATTGCCACTAAATAAGTATCCACATGCCAAATAATTTAAAACACTTAAGAAAGATTTTAGTTAAAAATCCAACATTTCAAACACTTTAGTTATTTGTAAGAGTTTTCAATATTTTCGAAAGTGTAATAAAAATTAGTGGTAAGCAAAAGGCTAAATAGCTCCAATCCCTCCTCTGATTTGGAAAATAAGAAAACCCCTTAAATAGAAGTAAAACATGTATCATATCATCAAAATAAGAGTTCAAACTTAAACTCTTCTAAATAAGAGTAACTAATTAAATATGTGTTTTGATTAGTCCCACTGGCCGCACAAATTAAGTTGGGTGACAGTTTGTGTCTAAAAATTTTATATATCATATTGTAAGGTTAGACTCCCAATAATCATTAAACAAAACTAATGGCAAATAGTAGAGTTTCTTGGCATTTACCCACTTTTGACATTATGCATTAACATCTGTGATATATAACATTATACATTGACATAGCTTTTATTATGCATTACGAGGGATAGCATTATACAATGTCAGGATTGGCATTATCTATTTAATTAGTTTAGCATTATGTATTCGCATGTATGACTTTATACATTGGCATGATTGTCATTATATGATTACATGTGACATTTATCATGATCTTTTTGACAATGTATGGACATTTTAATATAACAATTTACTAAGTTTTTAAATGTAAGGTATTGATTCATTTTTGTTGATGATGTTTTGGGTGTGTTTTGTTATTTAATTAGTTTTGTTTACATTCAAATTTGTTATTTTTTTGTCGAATCAGTTTTGTTAACGATTCAATAACAATTTACTCTACTTGGTAAACTAAGGGCAATGCCCACATGGTCATGCGCTCGAGCTTCTAGTTACAACATTATGTTATCATGGAAGAATTGAAGAGACACTGGAGTGTTCTAAGCAAATGATGAGATGTTTAAATAAATTAAATTACATTTTTGACATTGCTGAATTTTTTTTAATTTCTAGAGTTGTCAGAGGTTGAGACTTAAGGCTTGGAAAGTATGAGTGTGTAAACGAGTATGAAAATTTATAATTTTTAAAAAATAATTAAATAAAGAGGAAATTGCATGGATGAGGGGCATGGGAGGTCCTAACTGGAAACAAAGGATTTGAAAATTCATGCATGGGGCGGCAACTTTTAATTTGTTGAGATAGAAACATGTACCTATAAGGAGTTTAGATTGGGATTTAGTTTTAAGTGTTAAAAAATTATGTCATTGTTAAGTTATTTACTCTTATTTAGGGGAGTTTAAATTTCAACTCCAATTTTGAGATATGACATCTCTTTTAATCTTATTTTGGTCCATCTCCCTTGGAAAATTGGAATCAATACCTCCTTTTTTTGAAACTTATTTGTAAAGGCTTTGTGGTTTCAAAACGTTGCACCGACACCCCAATCCAATCATTTTCCAGTTATTTTATGATGAAGAGAGGCATTGTTGCCTATTTTCTAAACCATATGGAGCACACATGTTCATTTCTTATTTTTCGTATATTACTTTGTTTTTTTTCCTTTTTTTTTAGTTTTTTTTATCTCTTTGTTTTCCTTTCCTAGAAAATTTTTTAAATTTTTTTTGAAATTTTTTAAAAATTCAAAATTCTCTGTTTGAAATAAAAATAAAAAACTATAATAGCTCCATCTATCCCACTCACATGGATGAATAGTGTGTGAATAGTGTAGGAGTGAGAGGGTAAAAGAGTCAATTCCTTGTAAAGTTATTAACTTTGTAATTCTTTTTGGGACAAAAATGTGAGGGAATATTGTAATCTATTTCGGGACGAAGGGAGTAAAAGATATCAAGAGCCTAAAATAATAACCGGAAAATTTTGTGAATGGATGAAGTAATATTATTTTTTAATTAAATATTAAAGCAAAGCATCATATATATTACTCCGTACTACGTTACTATAAAAAAAGAAAAAAAACATCAAAAATTGTGGTGTGCATCCGTCCTTTAATTTCCCACACCGTCCATTACAACACTTTGATATATTCTTCTTAAACGGCTCCCACAAAGACACCACACGCAATCATGCCAAAGTCAATATATTCTTCACAATGGTTGTGATCCTGATGACAAGGGTATGAAGTTATTTGTTCAATATTATGAGCTAATCTTGAAAAAGACATCCTACCTCTGTCATCAGGATCACCATTATTGAGAATTATTTGTCTCTCTTTTTTTAATATTCTCTTTTTTGAATATATATATATCGGCCCGGTTCTAGTGACACCGGAAAACGGTGCCACTCCGGTGCTACTGGGTTTTTGGGGCGCTTCTGGTGCTCCGTTCGTACAATTGACGGTTTGACTTTCCTTTTCTACCACTGCAACTTTCCATCTTTCAACCCACAGGTATCCTATCCCTGACTGCCAACACCACCTCTGGCGATTCTCCACCACCGCCGCCGCCAACTCTCTGGGACCTCTCTGGTTCTTCTCTCCGCCATCACCATAATTGGGAATTATTTGTCTTTCTTTTTTTAATATTCTCTTTTTTGAATATATATATATCGACCCAGTTCTAGTGACACCGAAAAACGGTGCCACTCCGGTGCTACTAGGTTTTTGGGGCACTTCCGGTGCTCCGTTCGTAAAATTGACGGTTTGACTTTCCTTTTTTACCACTGCAACTTTCCATCTTTCAACCCACAAGTATCCTATCCCTGACTGCCAACACCACCTCCGGCGATTCTCCACCACCGCCGCCACCAACTCTCTGAGACCTCTCTGGTTCTTCTCTCCGCCATCCCTTCCGTAACCCCCTATATCGTAGATCTAATATGTTTAGTATCTTCAACAACCAGAAAAGATAAATCTCTTCCATCTGAGGTTTTGACGGCTTGAGGGAAGGCTAGAAGTAACAGAGGCTTTGTATATCTATAAAATTGATGGCAGCTGTGTCGGAAGAAGAGTAGATTTGACCGCCGCGCACCTCCTATGATAGGTTCGTGGAACCCACAGTTGAAGAACTTAGAGTGTCTTCCTACTCCTTAGTGCGTGTTCAAGCCCGAAGAAGGAGAGCAAGAGACTAGAGTGAGAGAGAGAGAGAGAGACCAAAAACGGTAGAGAGGGGAAGGAAAAGAAGAGCCTCAACGGCAAGGGAAGAGGAGAGGAAATTGGGGAGTTAATTGAGCTTATTATTGATAATGATAATTATCTCTATTTATAGGAGAGATACCTCAACCTAATTACTACGTTATCTAACCTGACGGTTCAAGAAAAAGCGACGAGGTAAAGAACCGTAAAGAAACCCTCGAAGGAGCTTATAATTCGCTCAGCTAATAAAATCTAAATACAATAAAATAATATAAATAACAATCTAATTAAGTTCAAACTCTTGCTGCCAAGCCGGTGCACGCCGAACTCGCGTACTCTGACGCCTTCCTTCATTAGTCGCCCCGCATGGCTCAGTGTTGTGACGCTGGTCCGTAACACTCCCCCGCCCTTCAAGAACCACCTTGTCCTCAAGGTGTAACTGTGGAAAATGTTGGCGGATACTTGAAGCGGGTTCCCACATGGCGTCATCAAGCGTGCCATCGCTCCAACTCACTAAATATTGCTCCTCAGGCGACCCATTCCGAAGGACTGCCCGCACAGCATGGATCGCTACCGGCGTAGAGGAAGGTTTGCTATCCACAAAGATATCCGGAAGGGGCAAGGGCCTATCGCGTAGCATGGAGCCTCGAAACAGACGTAAAACTGAAACATGAAATACCGGATGAATTTGCGCCCCGTCGGGTAATTTCAAACGATAAGCCATCGGGCCTATTCTCTCCAAAACCTCATAAGGCCCATAATATTTTAAGGCCAACTTCTGAGACGAACGCCGAACCACCGAGTGTTGCCGATAAGGTTGAAGACGCAACAAAACAAAATCCCCAACCCGAAATTCCAAATCCCGGCGTTTGGCATCCGCCAACTGCTTCATCCGGTGTTGGGCTTGCAGAAGGCATCAGCGCAATTCCCGCAAGAGGATATCACGCTCAGCGAGGACATCGTCCACGGCCGGTACGCGACTGGATCCTGGCCGATAGGGAACCAAAACAGGGGGTGGACGTCCATAAAGTGCCTGGAATGGTGTCATGCGTAGCGCCGAATGATAACTCGTATTCATAGAGTACTCAGCCCAAGGTAAAAGAACTGTCCAACGCTTTGGCCGCGCATGCGTGAAAGACCGGAGATACTGCTCGAGCGTACAGTTCATGACCTCTGTCTGGCCATCGGTTTGCGGATGGAACACAGTACTATGCTTCAAAGTGGTACCGCTAAAATGATGTAACTCGCGCCAAAAAGTGCTTAGAAAAACCTTATCCCGATCGGAGACAATCATGCGAGGAATGCCATGCAATTTTACCACGATGTCCGTAAATAAGAAGGTCGTCCGATGTGCATCATACGCGGCTGGCAAGACACCCAAATGCGTGTATTTGGTCAATCTATCAACCACAACCATAACCACCGAAAACCCACGGGACACAGGAAGTCCAGTAACAAAATCCATGCTTATGTCTTCCCACACACGTTGCGGAACAGGAAGCGGTTGAAGGAGACCCGCTGGTGGCAACGTGGATGATTTGGCTTTCTGGCAGATCTCACACTGACCAACATAAGCACGCACATCTTTACGCATCGAAGGCCAATAAAAAGCAGCAGCTAGATGAGAGAAAGTACGATGAACACCCGTATGTCCGGCAATAGGAGAATCATGATACTCCCGTAAAAGTTCCGTACGTAAGGTGGACGCCGCACCCACACACAGTCGGGTTTGATAAAAAAGTACACCATCCACAACCGAGAAGGGGGCTGGAAGGGAGCCCTGCCGATGAAGTTCATGCAGGCGCATGAGGTCAGGCTCAGTATTATTTTCTGCCCGAATGCGAGCGAGACTCTCCGGAACTCGCTGTGAAAAATTAAAAAACTGGGCAGCCCCAATTGATGTAGGATCAGCCGAAGTATCCTGCTGCAAGTGCTGCCGTGATAATGCGTCTGCCACCACATTAGTTCGGACCGGTTTATACTCGATGCGAAAACGATACCCCATGAGTTTGCGGATATAAAACTGTTGATCGGGTGTTTGAATTACTTGCTGCAAAAGTTCTTTTAAACTACGCTGATCCGTCCGTATAAAAAATTCACGCCCCAGAAGATATTGCCTCCATTTTTGAACGGCTTCAACTATGGCATAAAGCTCTTTGTGATATGTAGATGCCGCCAAACGCCGAGGACCCAACTTTTTACTAAAGTAAGCGATGGGCTGCTCCTCTTGGAGAAGGACAACACCAATGCTGGAAGCCGATGCATCGGTATCAACGACAAATAACATAGAAAAATCCGGTAACCGCAGCACCGGGGCTGCCGCCAAGGCTTGCTTGAGGAACTCGAAGGCTTGTGTCGCAGCATCGGACCAATGAAAGGAATCTTTTTTCAGAAGGTCTGTGAGCGGTGCAGAAATGTGGGCATAATTTTGTATAAATCGATGGTAGTAGCCGGTTAGACCCAAGAAACCCCGAAGCTGCTTGATGGTTTTTGGACACGGCCATTCCAACATAGCTTCAATCTTAGCCCTGTCCACGTGAAGACACCCCGCACTAATAACATGCCCCAAACAATTAATGGACGAGGTACAAAACGAGCATTTGGACGGCTTGAGAAAAAAGTGGTTGGAACACAACAATCCCAAGGCGACCTCAAGGTGGCGACCATGATCCTCCAACGTAAAACTGTATATCAAAATATCATAAAAAAAACAATGACGAACTTCCGTAAAAACGGGGCAAAAAGCTGGTTCATGCACGCCTGAAAAGTGGAGGGGGCATTCGTGAGACCAAACAGCATTACCCGAAACTCATAATGGCCTTCATGGGTACGAAAAGCCGTTTTATAGATATCACAATTGTACATGCGAATCTGGTGATAACCCGATCGGAGATCAAGCTTGGTAAAGAATCTGGCAGAACCCAACTCATCAAATAATTCGTCCGCGGTCAGAATAGGAAAATGATCGGGCACAGTCACCGCATTCAAGGCTCGATAATCGACACAAAATCGGTACGTGCCGTCTTTTTTCTTCACCAGAAGGACCGGAGACGAGAAAGGGCTTCTACTAGGCTGAATCAATCCTTGATCAAGCATTTCTCGGACCAAACGCTCAATTTCAGCTTTTTGAAACTGAGGATAGCGATAAGGCCGAACTGAGACTGGCTTGGACCCAGGTTGGAGAAATATTCGGTGATCGCTCAAGCGGCGTGGTGGCAGGCCTGCCGGCTCCTCAAACGCTGCTGGAAAACGCCGAAGGACAGTCAAGATGTCCGCGGGCAGTCCCTCTGGCCACAGTTCCCGAGCCGCCGACTCCCCCGCAGATGCCTCAGCTAGAAAAAGCTCAAAACATGCCGACACAGAATGGGTTGAGTGCAACATTTGACAATGATGCAAAGAGACTTGTTTCACTTCCGGTGCACCACCCTGCAACGTAACTGGCGATCCATTCCAACAAAAATCCATCGTCAAGGAGCATGCAGTTTAGAAGAAATCAAGAAGAATCCTACAATTATATATGAAGACAACTCAACATGCATAACTCAGATCGGGGAAGGCTACATCAAGGGAGACAGTATGGAGCACATCTCGCCAGAGTTTTTCTCAACATATGACTTGCAGTACGAGAGAGAGATTGATGTTCTTCAAGTTAAATCAAGAAATTTGACAGACTTGTTTAACAAATCTTTTCCAAGACATAGTTATGAGCAACTCATAAACAAGATTGGACTCTGCAGGCTAAAGGGCATAAATTAGTTTGAGGGGAGCATTATACACGTTGTAATATTTTTCCCTAGACTTTGTCCCACTGGGTTTTCTTAGTAAGGTCTTTAATAATGCAGCATAATTGATTCTGCAATATTAGTTAATATAGGTCCTGAAGAATCTAGCCAACATTATCCAATAGCATAATGTTGTTAGTGCATAATGAACAATGATATATCTAGTATGATTGTTAAATATGCCAAATATATTGTTCTTATTATTTAAAAGATCTTATTTCCTTATTTACCTAAACTTTATCTTCTCACATGTATGTATAAATACCTTAACCTATGATGAATAAAAGACTGAGTTTACAACAAATCATACATTTTTACTAAGCATTTTTCACTTTTAATTTTTTTTTAAATTTTTAAATTCTATGATATCGAATACGGAGTATAGTGACGTAGGTTGGGGGCGTAGTTTGGGTTGAGACTTGGCGGGGGGGGGGGGGGGGGGGGTTACCTGGGGGTTAGGGGTGTGGGAATCATCAATTTCATAAACGGAGCCCCGTAGGGGGGCAGTGGCTTCCGTAGCCACTGGATTCCAGTGGCTCCAGAACCGGCCTCTATTGAGCCATTGGAATCCAGTGGCTACAAAAGCCACTGCCCCCTACGGGGCTCCATTCATGAAATTGATGATTCCTACCCCCTAACCCCTCGGTTAACCCCCCCGCCAAGTCTCGACCAAACTACTCCCCTCACCTACGTCAATTGCACCCCGCGAGTATAATTGACTTTAAAGTCAAAATTTTTGACTTTATACTTGCGGGGTGCAACTGACGTAGGTTGGTGGAGTAGTTTGGGTCGAGACTTGGCGGGGGGGGGGGGGTTTAACGGGGGTTAGGGGGGTAGGAATCATCAATTTAATGAATGGAGCCCCGTAGGGGGGCAGTGACTTCCGTAGCCACTGGATTCCAGTGGCTCTAGAACCGGCCTGTAATATATAATCCTACCTTTTTATACTAAGGAATTTATTTAAATAATACTAAAACATAGTGACTTTCTTAATGTAATACTATATGTTTTTATTTTCTCAATGTAATGACAGTAGTCATTGTCAAGTTGTCATTGTTCATGTAAATGTCCATCGCTACTAGACATTGTTCAAACTAAATGTCTACCAGCTCTGTGCATTATTCCCCGTACTAAACTATATTCAAGTACTATTTAGGAAATAAAAAAAGTTTAAGTACTACATTATGAAATGACATATGTTTTAGTACTATTTAATGCAAATTCTACTTTAAACTCCTCTTATTGTTCGAATGTTCATTTATAATTTGAGATAGTATTAAAAAATATAGTGGGAAAAAATATTAACGAGAGACTCTAATAATAGTAAATAGGTAAATTATTTTAATTTAATTAAAGTTAAAAGTTTAAAGTATTTTAGGGCTGTAAAAAATTAAACTGGACCTTTTTAATTTATATTAAAAAAAGAAAAATAATTTTTTTTTTCAAATAATTGTAATTTATTGTTTAATTTTTGTTTATTTTATTTTTGCGTTATCATTTGATAACATAATGAATTAGGGCGAAGCGAGTATAAATTATTATGCTTAGATTTCTCGACAACTTTTGTTTGGAAAAAATAGTAATATATGGTAAAACATGAAGAAAGCATAGTTCAAAAAATTGGGACGGACCGGCGGCTTCGGACGGGGAACTGGAGGTAGTCTAGCCCCAATGGAACGCTGAACGCTATGAACCAGTACGAACTGGCCGAACACTTCTTTTTGCGATAATCTGCCAAAAGTGTTGCATTATGGTTTGAACCAAAGACCTTTTTCATATATGTAAGGATATCCACCAACTAAGCAAAAATGCTTTTTGTTACATGCTTTTTTCAAGTACAGTATATATTCCATAATTAAAACCACAAGTTTCTATGAAAAGATTTCTTATTTTTTTCTTGTTAAAACTTTGAAAAATATGATGTTATAACTAAAATTTGAACTTTTTTAAATACAAATGATACTAACACAGAGTACATTTTGCAAAAAAAAAATGCATTTAAATATTTTTGGAATACATTAGACAAAATATACTCCGTATGAACAAATGAAAGAACCTCTTATTTTATAGAACTTTTGATGTACTTTTAAAAAAGTATATTTTATTTTTAAAACTAATCAAATAAATCAAAATGATTGTAACCTCAATACATCATAAATTCTTATGTAAAGACGAAAGCAGTACCCAAAGCATTTTTGAGTAAATTCCCAAAACTCTAATAAGTGTTAGAAATAAAGATAATACGAATATTGTTATTAACAAAATGATAGAGATATACCTTGATAAGAACACAAATGAAAGATCAAATGCAATGGAGAATGTAAAGAGAAGGAATGCAATGAGAGACTAAAGAGATGAATCCACCATTTTAACATATAGTGCCTCTATATATAGGCTTACAAAGGGGAAAAGCAAAGGTCTAATTTAAGGGGATAATCAAAAGACATGGAGAACATCAAAAGACATTTGTACATAACACTCCCCCTTGGATTTTGGATGTTCACCATTTAGGTAGACTTGAGCTTAAGACACTGCCTCGTTAAAACCTTGCCAAGAAAAACCCAATGGGACAGAAACTTGGACGAAGGAAAAAGAGTACAGTGCTTATAATGCTCCCCTGGACATGACAAAAGATCCTTGAGTTGACGCATTCCAATACCATTGATCATCTTCCTAAATATCGTGGTTGGCAATGCCTTTGTGAACAAATCCGCAAAGGTTATTGCATGACTGTATTTGACAAACCTCAATGTCTCCACTTTTCTGAAGCTTGTGCGGATAGAAGAATTTTGGTGATATGTGCTTCGTCTTGTCGCTTTTGATGTAGCCACTTTTAATTTGTGCAATACAAGCATCATTATCTTCATAGAGTAATGATGGAGCCTTTTAAAAGATAATCCAGAAGTTTCTCGAATGTGATGAACCATTGACCTTAACCATATGCATTCTCCACTTGCTTCATATAGCGCCATTATCTCCGAGTGATTTGACGAGGTTGCAACTAGTGTTTGCTTTACTGATCTCCATGATATTGCCGCACCACCACAAGTAAAAACATATCCACTTTGCGATTTACCCTTAAGTGGGTCAGAAAGATAGCCATCATCAGCGTAACCAACAACTAGTGATTCTGAACCTTTTGAATAAAACAGGCCCATATCGGTTGTTCCACGAAGATAACGTAATATATGTTTAACACCATTCCAATGTCTTCGTGTTGGTGCTGAGCTATATCTTGCCAACAAATTAACCAAAAATGCTATATCAGGTCTTGTACAATTTGCAAGATACATTAGCGCCCCTATAGCACTTAAATAAGGTACCTCCGGACCTAAAAGTTCTTCATTATCTTCTCGAGGGCAAAAAGAGTCCTTCTTTACATCTAATGATCGAACAACCATTGGACTGCTCAATGGGTGTGCCTTATCCATGTAAAGTCGTTTTAGGGCCTTTTCCGTATATGTTGATTGATGGATAAAAATCCCATTCGATACATGCTCGATCTGCAGGCCGAGACAAAACTTGGTTTTCCCAAGATCTTTCATTTCAAACTCTTTCATTAAATAGTTTGCAGTCTTTATTAACTCTTCTAGTGTTCCAACAAGGTTTAGGTCATTTACATATACTACTATGATAGCAAATCCAACTTCAAATTTCTTGATGAAAACACATAGACAAATTGGATCATTTATGCAACCTTCTCTAACAAGGTATTCACTAAGACGGTTATACCATATTCTACCAGATTGAATCCGTATAATGATCTCTGTAACTTGATTGAGAATAACTCACGAGCTTTCTGATTGCATGTTTCAGAAATTTTGAACTGAGTACTTTATTCATCATATGTCGGGGTATTTATACATACATAGGGAGGAGGTAAAGTCTAGGTAAACAAGGTAACCAGATATTCTAAATAATAAGAGTAATATATCTGCCATATTTAACACTCCCCCTCAGATATATCATCGTTTATTATACACTAACCACATTATGCTACAGGATAATGTTGGCTAGGTTTTTCAGGACCTATATTAACTGATACTCCAAGATCAGTTATGCTGCCTCAGTTATCTGGTCGTGCTCGCTCATTCAACTTCCAAGAAAAAGTCTTATCACCATATGTGAACACATTACCAATCTAATTTCACCCTTAAAATTTGGTATTGCAGGACCAAGTACTTCTTCGCCCTCTTCTGGGAGGCGATTAGAATGTTATGAATATATATATGAATGAACAACCATGGGTATGTTCAAAGGATGAGCTTTATTCATATTTTAACGTATTAACATCTTCCGGATGTAGTTTAACTTATGGACAAATGTGCCATCATATAGGTGTTTAAAATACAATCCAAAGTATAATTTATGTCATGTCAAGATCTTCCATCTCAAATTCTCTCTTCAAGAGTTCAACAGTTTTTTTTGTTTTCTCTATCTCTTCAGGAGATCTAATGATATTTATACGTCGACGTAAACTGCTATAATAAAGAATAATGAGAGCGATCTTTGAACGACAACACATAGGTTGATTTCAAATTTTTATCTTTCTTTTTCGAGATATTCACTGGGTCAATTGTACCACATATGACTAGATTACTTAAGACCATTCCACGATCTCTTCACACATATCTCGATGTATTAATTTTATTGTTTTTGGCATTTTGAATCCTTCAGAGATTACTATCACACAGATGTCAATTTCAAGTGTCCCTTATAATTACGTTTCCTCATATTGCATAATCTCATTCATTTTATTTCTATTTATTACAGACACCCATTTTAAACCTATTGGTTTGACGTTTATGAGTGTTCAGACTTTAGGTCCGAAAATATTCCGTTTATCGAGTGACTTATATTCGACCTTCAGGGCCTTTTTCCATTTTGGCAAATCATTTATGTACTATCTACATGTGCTTTTCTTTGAGTTTTAGGCATGTAATCTCTTTTATTGATTACATCCATTGCCATAGCATATGCAATAATATCATTAACACGTGTTTCATTTTGGTTCCATATTGTACAGTCTCGTACATAATCAATAGAGATCTCATTTTCTTTTGGTACCGATGTTTGTTTAGAAAACTTTTTCTTTAGGAAGCATATTAGTCTCTTCCAGGACATTTACCTCTTCTAGGGTTTCATTTTCTTCTGGAATAGTATTAGTCTTCTTCTAAGACAGTTACCTGTTCTGGGTTTCACTCATAATCATGTATGTGATTTCACTAATAGCATTTTTGCTATATATCTTCATTTTCGTGGGTTCTTATCTTTGAAACCAATTATTCTCCTACATAAAATTTTCAATAGTCACTTCTGGGATTACCTTAAATTGAGCGATGCATAAGATGCTGGTATATGTAACTTTGTCACCCTGCTCATATATGTGAATGCATCGAGTAATCCATTTGCTCTTCGTTGCAAATCAGACTTCAAAATTACATTGACCACTTTAGGAGTCGAAAATTTACAATCATGCATTTCATATAATTTATTGTATTACCAGTCTTTCATTATTCTTGTCTCCCCCTAAGACTGGGAATATTTCATCATAAAATTGACAACCAACTTACCTTGATGTTAATAATTCTCCTTTCAAAACTCTAAACATTTAACAATAGACGAGGAGTTATAGCCAATGTCAATACACAGTCTTCTACATTATATTGAATGCATTGTGGGGGAGAGATCATATAAGGCACACAATCAAACAATCAAATATTGTGAGAAGGGACAAACTTGTTTCTCTTTAGGAGATATCAAGTGTAAGAAACTCAAAAATTTGAAGATTTGACATTTTATTTATAGGAAAGGATTAATAAAAATGAACATGTGTATATAAAATACATGCGAAGGAGAACTTCAGGTTCTTATATGTTGGAACTACAGGTTCCTTATAATAAGACCACCTTTTTATGGTTGAGAAAATATCTAGAATTCACTTCTAACCAAAGTGTTTACAATTGACACATAAAATTCATACTGAGCACTTTATTTGCAATATCATAGTACAATCTTCTTTCTTGAACTTCAGGTTCACATCTTCTTTAATTGAAGAATATATATAATCTAGCATATGTCATGGAATTTATCTTCCATTCAACTCCTTTAAAAAACCTTCCAACAGTGTCTACCTACCATTGTGGTATCTTGATAATTTCTTTTAATTTATGCCCACTAAGCATCTGCTCCAAATAATTACCACATAAATGAAGATTCAAAAGCAGTATAAAATGCTTTGTTCTCATAATCAAAAGTAAAGCCACCAATTCAATGCATTTTGCATATTAACTAGAGCTACAGGCTCTTATGTGACTAATGGTGTTCAACATAACCTAAAAATTATGTCCATAGGACAAATATCATAAACTTCGGGTTACGAGTTAATTGTCAACAAATATAACAAATATAACGATGCTTCATATTTAACATTTAAATTGTGATCACGAATAGTTGATGGGCCCAATCAATTATCCTTGATCAATTTCTTAATGAGAACAAGACTATAGGATCTTCTGGTCCTTATAATAACAGAAACTTGTTCTTCAAATAGTGCTCACTTGAGTTCTTAATGATTTTTTTTCTTCACACCACAAACTAAAACGTGATAATTTAATTGGTTATGTTTAGAATAAAAATTGATTCAGTAAACTTCTGGTTTATGTGAAAACAAATCTCGATCAAGTGTCATGTAATATTCATTTCCACTAGTATCTTAAACATTAATAGAGACTCCTTAAACAATAAGGATTTAATTGTTTATACCCAATAGAATATTCGTCAATGAAGGACAATAACTATTCTCTCAAAATATTCAATATTTATGATACCTTTATTACTTCCATTATGCAGCTCTTATTATGCAATGCTCTTCTGAAGCTATCTATCAGTTTTGTATAAAAAGAAAATCATATCCAAACTAACTTCTTTTATCACAAGAGAAAAGAAGCTCTTACATCTAAAAAAATATAATATGTATAATCACTCTTTTGATTATAATATATTAACTACATCATTCTTCGTGAACATCGATGAGGAATCATATATAGATTATAACAAAGGTCTTGAAATACCAAAACGTCTCTTTTTAATGAGATTTTTTTATACTAAAAATCAGCCACTTCAGGTAGTAATTGAATTTTATAAGACCTTAGGTAGTATCTCATATACCCATATATTGTGTTTTGATAAACATGTTGACTCTTTTTTATTATTGTGAAAATAAATAAGTTAATGTGTATTGATTGAATAATAGGGTTTTTTATTTAAAAACGGCTTAGGTACTTGAAGGGTCTCAATTATTATTATTATTATTATTTATTATGCATTATTATTCTTATTATTATTATTATCATTATCATTATCATTATCAATATCATTATTATTATTATTATTCTTATTATTATTATCATTATCATTATTATTATTATTATTATTATTATTATCATTATCATTATTATTATTATTATTATTATTATTATTATTATTATTATTATTATTATTATTATTATTATTATTATTATTATTATTATTATTATTATTATTATTATTATTATTATTATTATTATTATTATTATTATTATTATTATTATTATTATTATTATTATTATTATTATAGCGGAGGTTACAATTAGAGAAAAACTATGGACATAATGAGAAATTAGAGCACATTACATAGTCACAAATAATAAATCTATAATATTAACATTATTATTATTATTTCTTTGTTGCATAGTAAATAATAATGTCACCTATTTATTCATGTGGCATACTCAAATCTTCATGTTTGAATTTCACTGTTAATGCTTCGAGCATATGAAATCAGAATATGAACTTTAAGTTCACTAACCAAAAGAGAAAAAAACTAAAGAAATGAAATTTTTCCGACATAATATGTATTCAAACTTCAGGTTGAGTTTTATCATATAATCTTCAACTTTAACACATAATGTAGGCTTCACATGCCAATTCTCTAATATATTTAGGAGTTTTAGATTCAATATATCTACAAGTACACTTGAAAATTAAAGTAAATTAGTGTATGTGTATATGTGTATATATATATATATATATATATATATATATATATATATATATATATATATATATATATATATATATATATATATAACATGAATATGAACAAGGACAAGATATGAAGAGTAAATTTTTAGAGTATCGTGCTGATAACGTGTTAGAAATAAAGATAATACGAATATTGTTATGAACAAAATGATAGAGATATACCTTGATAAGAACACAAATGAAAGATCAAAGTGCAATGGAGAATGTAAAGAGAAGAAATGCAATGAGAGACTAAAGAGATGAATCCACCATTTCAACATATAGTGTCTCTATATATAGGCTTACAAAGGGGAAAAGCAAAGGTCTAATTTAAGGGGATAATCAAAAGACGAGAACATCAAAAAATATTTGTACATACCAATAAGATGTTTTTCCCAATAATGTCAATATGTAATACTAAAAAATACAATGAGATGCGATCATACATTGTCATAATGTCACATTACGTAGTTCTATTTTGGGTATACAAAAAAATAGAAATCTAATTTTGAGCAGAAACATATTGTTTACTCTTATTTGGGATGATTTCTTATTTTTAGTAAAACATATTTAATTTCGATAAATATAATAATTTTAACGGTAAGTCTAGAATGACACCAGTGCTGGGGTGGGCGGGCAAGGGTGGGGCTGGGGTGGGGGTTTAGGGGGGTAGGAACCGTCGTTTTTACAAATGGAGCACCATAGGTATCTCAAACGAACTGGTGTAAGAAACTGGTGTATAAGTAACTGGTGTCATTTTAAATGCTCCCTAATTTTAATATAGTATTTTAGCTTTTGTTTGTTTGTATACTTTCATTGATCATTTGATAAAATAAAATATTTTTGTCACCTCTTGTTTTGTAAAATTTTTGATATATATAGTTCTTAAAAATATAAGTTTTTTTATTTGTATAGCAACTTGTAAATAAAGTACTTATTAATGAACAATACATATATAAAAATAGAAATGGAGTTGACTAACATCATATTTCTCTGCTAGGCCTCCCTCTATTTTTCCCTAGGTTCTGTTGGTTTCTTCTGAATGGTGGCATTAGTTTATAGAGCCAAGAAATAAGGGGCCACCGGCCGGGGAATTGTGGCCGACATGAAGGTAGCGATGGGCCACGGCAGCCGGGGAACAAACTGACCGCCGCACGGTTACTCTCCAAATTATGCATCGACTCAACTGGGTATGTTGTCTTGTGAGATTTGCTGTCGGTATGGTACGATGCAATTCTTTTTTCACCTTTTCCCCTATTCTTTTTTTCCCCATCGTAATTTATGTTATGTTATGTTACTAATTTCTTTTGTTTCTTTTGCCCTATATTCTTCTTTGTTTATCTCAAATGATTAATGAGTCTGCTTTGATATTAAATTCAGTGTTTTCAAAGTATTATTCTAAGTGATACAATTTAATTTGATAATAATTAGTGTAATTTATTGAGATATTGAAAACAACTGTATTATTAAACAGATAACAGAGTACATGGTGGAATATATATAGAAGGGGAACACAACCCCAACTAGGATTAGGAAACTAGAATAGAAGCTAACTAAAAATAAAAGACTAACATAACCAATATTATATTACAATAATTCAGAGTAGTATTATTTTCTAACATCCACCCTCAAGCTGAACGCGCGGTATGAGCGGAAGCTTGAAAACAAGAGCGTGGAACCGTAGCTTCGGTAGCGACTTGGTCAACAAATCAGCAAGTTGATCTTCAGAGAACACGCGGGAGACATTCATGGTATCAGCAATAATCTGTTCACGAACAAAATGACAGTCTGCGCCCACATTTTTCATACGTTTGTGGAATACTTGATTCTTTGTAAGAAAGATAACAGACTGATTATCACAAAAAAGTTGTGGTGGTGGAACTGGAACACGTAAATCAGTAAGAACATAAATTACCCACAACGTCGGAGGTGGCAGACGATAAAACTTGATATTCAGCTTCATAGAAGACTTAAATACACACGTGTAACACCCTAGCCGTAAATGTTCGCCCATAGGATTGTAGACTGGCCCCACAAACCAACACAAGTCTTTCCCGCACACTTTTTCCTCACTCGTGTGCGCCCAAGGAAACTTCTTACGGGGTCGCCCATCCTAAAATTACTCCAGGCCAAGCACGCTTAACTTTGGAATTTCTAGGTGATGAGCTTTTAAAAAAAAGATGCACCTTGTTGATATGAGTAGTACTATTAATCCTTTGGAGATCTCTTCATATTCCCATCTTAATACGGGGCATTACATTCACCCCCATTTAGGAATGCAACGTCCTCGTTGCATCCTTTTTTTTAATCCGCAGATCTTTCCCGCTAGGGGAACTAAGCTCTTTTGGCCTGTCACAATCGAAGGGTTGCTCTAATACCATTTGTAACACCTTGGCCCCCACCCTTGGCTGTAAGTGTTCGCTCATAGGATTATAGACTGGCCCCACAAACCAACACAAGTCTTTCCCGCACACTTTGTCCTCACTCGTGCCCGCCCAAGGAAACTTCTCACGCGGTCATCCATCCTAAAATTACTCCAGGCCAAGCACGCTTAACTTTGGAATTTCTAGGTGATGAGCTTTCGAAAAAAAGATGCACCTTGTTGATATGAGTAGTACTATCAATCCTTTGGAGATCTCTTCATATTCCCATCTTAATACGGGGCATTACATTCACCACCATTTAGGAATGCAACATCCTCGTTGCATCCTTTTTTTTAATCCGCAGATCTTTCCCGCTAGGGGAACTCTAAGCTCTTTTGGCCCGTCACAATCGAAGGGTTGCTCTAATACCATTTGTAACACCTTGGCCCCCACACATTTGGAGATCTCTTCCTATTCCCATCTTAATACGGGGTATTAGAACACATCTGCTTCTCTGTACTCCAAGAGATTAATATAGGGCCAAAGGACACAAGTTAGCATGTGACAGAGTGCCCATAAGTCATATCATTGGCCCAATCAGAGTCTGAATAGGCAGGAAGCTGAAGGTCACCAGGCTGAAAGATAAGAGCTTTGTCAAGTGTCCCGTTAACAAACTGAAATGTCCGCTTCAAACTCGTAAAGTCATTCTCCGTAGGATTATGCATGCACTGATAGACATAATTCACATCAAATTGTATGTCAGGACGAGTAGTATACTAAAGAGCACAAACCAGGCTGCTAAACAAGGTAGGATTAGAGAATAGCTCATCCCCCCTTCCGTTAGCCATGTTCGGCCGAACCTGAAGCGGTGAGGCTATGGGTTTGCGGTCATCCAAGCCTGCACGATGAACAAGCTCCAGATCATACTTCTTCTGAGAAACAGTTCGAGAAGAAGCAGTTTGAGACACCTCAAGACCAAGGAAATAGTGAATAGGGCCAATATCTTTTGTCTAAAACTTACCACACATCCGAGTAATAAAATCACAAACAAGAGTAGAGGAACTACCAGTAACAATAATATCATCAACATAAACCAGCAAGATAAGAGTTCCAACAAAGCTATGTAATAGAAAGAGACTAGTGTCATGCACATTCTTGCAAAACCCATATGTAAGTAAAAAAGCAGAGAGGATTGTATATAACCCAATAAGACATAGCATTTGGATCAGGATTGTAGCTTATGATTAATAGTATGACGAAGATGAGGGTAAACAGGATAGCCAAAAACACGGAGATGAAGAAGGGTGTGGTATAATGCTTCATATGGAGAGCTATTTTAAAGAGAGCGTTTCGACATGCGATTAATAAGATAATTCGCAGTGGCCAAAGCTTCAACCCAGAAAGAGACAGGAAGAGAAGAAGTATATAGAAGGGACACCAAGGTTTTTATAAGATGTCGATATTTACACTCAGTGACCCCATTATGTTCAGATATATAATGACAAGACTTATGATCAAGAACCCCCAATTGTTGAAAAATAACCCAAATTCATGATTCACATATTCGTGACCATTGTCAGTTTGAGATATTTTTATGTTGCTCTCAAATTGATTTTTGACCATGGTTTGAAAGCTTTTAAAAATAGAGAAGGCATCATATTTATGTTTAAGGGGATAGATCCAGCAAAACTGGTAAAATCATCTACAAAGTTAATGTAAAAACGATAACGTACTACTAAACGAGGGAACATATATAGGACCCCAAACATCAGAATGTATTAATTTGAAAGGTGCATTAGTAACACTCACAGACAACAAAAAAAGGGATTTTATGCGACCTAGGTATAGTACATGAATCACAATGGAATACATCTGACTCAGGATGGACACCTAATCTAGAAAACAACAACTTCGTAACTTGAAAGTGTTAGAATAATGGCCCAACGCTAGAGGGGGTGAATAGCGCTTAAAACAAAATTGCAGGAATTTAAAACGAGGAAGGTAAAGTAAAGAGCGTATGGAGGGAGCACACTGTATTTTACCCTGGTTTACCACAATGTGTGACTAATCCAGCCTCCTGAGAGACTCTCTCGAGTTACACTAAGTCCGTTAAGCTTAAAGGTGCTCAACAAACCGATACAACTTGAGAACTCGAGTCACACGAGTCTCAACGCCTTTTGCTCGGAGATACTGCACTCCAAGACTTCACACGAAGGAATGAAAACTTCCTCTGAATTACAACATGGGAACAATCCTCCCTTCAAGTGTATATAAACACTTAACCACTTAGAAATAAAACTCTCATAAAGAGTAGATATGAGTGAACTAGTAAACGATCAAGAACACGACAATTTCTTCAAGAATTGGCTCTCAAAAAGCTAAGAAATATGAAGAATGATTATGCAATGAAATAGTATTGAAATGTTGAAGAATTGTGTGCAAAATGAGAGGGTTTGGATGCCATTTTATAGGTTAAAATGTGGTGTAACCGCTGCAGGAGTTCCAACAGGATGAGGACAAAAATTTTAGAGTCACAGACTGATAATCGATTGTCCAAACATGATAATCGATTATCAAAAGATTCCATGTCCAAAAATTTAAAACTCTATCCATTGAGAGAATCAATTATTGGGTGCTTCTGAACATGGAGTTCAAAGCCGCAGGGCTGATAACCGATTGCTAGTAAGTGATAATCGATTATCACTCAGCTAAGACCCAACCGACGTAAACCCAACTTGAAAAACCGAGGTCCAAAAACGAAGTGTTCCCAAAAGTAAAAACCAAGATTTGAAAATTATTGTATATAGTGTAAAATAGTAAAACAAATACTTTTTTTTTATTAAAAATCAAGTCTTCGAGGTCATTTGTCACGTATGTGTTTACAACTTTGACCATTTTTTACGTGTTAGACCGATTAACCAAAATACAAAAGTGGGTTTTATAAAATATTTTTTTGGGAACCTTTTAAATATCACTAGAGGTAAAAACGAAGTATAAAATATTAAAAACCACTTGGTTGGTTCGGATGGCCAAAAACCAAACGCCGAATGCCAAACTCCGAACACCGAATGTGTGGTTTTGGTTTGGGCAAGGACCAGGGATTTTTGAAACATTAAAAACTTTTAAAAACGTTTATTTGATGCATAAAAACATTTTTTGATTTTGTAATATTTTTTGACTCTTTGAGAACCGAGACTTGATTTGATTGTCAGTTTTGATCACAATAAGACCAACTCGACTAAGTCTTCAAATCTTGATCTTTTCCTTGAGTCTATTGGTCTTGTTTCATGCCTTTCTTCACGCTTTGAGTTATTCAACGAACTCTTCATATCCACGACAGTTTGGCAATTATCAAAACCTGTCAGAAACAAACACGACTTTAGTTCAATCACAATATAAAGTGTGTTCCAACAATTTCCCCCTTTTTGATAATGGCAAACAAAATGGGGATATGCATAGGGTTATGATCTTTTTGAAAAAAATTCCCCTTTAATATATGCATACCCCTTATCTTCCCCCTTTTGAAATTAACAAAAAGATTTAACACCATAAAGATTTTATTTATTGATTAAGAGGAAAGCGGAGTACACAAGAGAAGCATAAAGAATAACATAAAATAGGAAGAGAAAAAGAGAAAAGAGCTAGAGCTCTAGAACTCCTCGGAGGAATCATCGAGAAAGTTGTCTTCATAAATCTTCTTCTTCTTCTTCTTCTTCTTCTTCGGTTTCCTCCTCTTTGTCTTCATCTTCTTCATTCTCCTCTTCTTCTTTACCTGCAACATCGTTTTGCCTACTTCATTGTCCCTCACCCCCAAAGTTTGAGAGATAAACGTAAGGGACAATTTGGGCATATGGGTAGTTGACGAAGTCAAAATACCCGTGTAGCTCACGGCATAATGTATTCACATTTACGGCCGTTTGAGCAACGTTGGTGTCGATCCGGGAGAGAGTGGCTGTCAAGGCGGCCATTTGTTCCAACAGAGATTGGGATCTTGAAGACGCTTCCCGAGATTGATGGCATGGACGAGGTTGTGGGAAGGGAGCTTCTTCATTGCTAGGGTGGAAGGACGACTCATCGATTTCCCAATGCTTCGTCCCCTTTTATTTTTGCCCGACATCGGTCATGATGTTGTATTCATCAAGAATAGACATGACGAGAAGAGCGTAGGGGGGCGGCTTGTCATCCGAGGTTGCACCAAACATGTGTGTCATCACAAATTTACAAAAATTGATGTTGGCGTTATGAATCATCGCATGAAGCGTCTTGGTGTCCTCTGTGCAGAGAGAAGTGTGGTTGTACTACCTTGGCTTGAGAATCCGTGTCAAAACATAGAAAATGAATCAAAACACGGGATTCATGGAAGTAATTGTGGGACGGCGATGTTGGGGCGTGGGAGTGAAGTTCCGGATTCCAACTTCCTCCAAAAGAGCGGTTTCGTTGAAACACGCCCCTTCTTCGCCCATGTAGTGGCTAAGATCATCCCCATCGCTACGAAGCCTGGTGAGGATTTGCATATTCTCCTCGCTCAAGTAAATGTCGACACCGTTGACATTCGAAATGAGCGCCCCATCTTCATCCTTTTTCAAGTTCAAGTAGAAGGCTCGAACGAGAAAGGGTTGATTGTGACCCTTTTTGATGTAGAGGAAGTCGAGGAAGTTTTCCCAGGAGAGAATGCTCTGTACAACTCGAGGAACAACCCCGTGAAGGAAGCACCTAGTGGAGAAACGGGGAGGAAGAATCTCCCGGTGCTCGAACTTCTCGGTGAACCGAGTCGTCTCTACGCGGTTGTTAAACCATAAGAACATCCCGTCAAGATACTTGTTTGTCGGTGGCGGTGGAGGAGCCCAGGAGGATGCAACGTCTTTTCTGGTGTGGGAACGCTTCCTTTGTCTGCGTGCCATATCAATAGAGAGAGAGAGAGAGAGAACAAGAAATTATTAATCGATGTTAGTCGTTGTGCCCACGCCTTAGGGGGGTGAATAAGGCGTTTGAAAACTTTTTGAAGTTTAATAAAAACGGTGTTGGCAAATGCAGAAGCAATATATAAAATACAGAAATAAAAGCGTAAATAAAATGCACACAGTTTTATACTTGTTCGGGAACTCCCTACTCCAGTACCTCAAGGCTCCTCCTCAAGGACTTCTGAATCCACTAAGTCCCGATCTCTTCAAAGCACTGCACTAGTTAGGCAAACAACCCATTCCAATAGGATCCACTCCGAGATTTCACAACGGCTATCTCGAACCATTTACAACGAAGATTTAACTGCTATCTTCTACCGTTCCCCCAAGGATTTCAAAGGCTATCCTTGAACCTCTACCCAAGGATTTATACGGATATCCTTAACCGTTACAACGTGAGAATTTAACGGCTATTCTTGACCATAAGAAAGTGTGTTTGATGAACACAAACAAAGGTTCTATATAACGGCTAGAATATAAAAATGAAAAACAAAACTTAGCCGGTGTAGAAAGAAATTATAATCTCTCAAAAATACAATACAAACTTATGAATATGAGAGTATATAACTAGAAACAGAAGCTCAAAGTGTGTATAAAAATCAGGAAATTAATGCTCTTGAAATAGCCAAAATATTGAAAATAATGAATAAAAGAATGAACACACTTAGAATAAAGCAAGGATGTTTGGAGCTTTTTTCTTAAAGAAATGTGAAGGATTAGGCTTGTATTTATAGTGGAAGATGTTAATTAGCCATTGGGAGCTGATTACGATTGATTTAATTCAAAATTACAAATCAGGAACAATAACTCAATGGTCACGTTAGGCCGGGACCGTCCTCACAGTAGCATGGTACCATGCGTACGGTTGGGGGTACTGTGAGTGGTGGTACCTCGGTACCATGTGCCACTAAAAATCCATTTGGCTCTGGCGGTACCTGGTGTATAACGCTACTGGGGTACCGTGTGGGCGGTATACCCTATCGTGTAGGCGGTATAGGGTACCGCTTGGGGTACCGTGGCTCTGTTCTGATTTTTCCAAAATTACATTAATCCTTCGTGTTTGGGTTTAAAAGCTTTTAGATATTTGAAAATGTTTATGGGATGGTTTTAAACATATTTTGTGAGTTCTTTTGAGCTTTTTGAATATAGGTATAGAAAATCATATTCTTACATCGGTTTCTACCTATATTCTACGCTAGTTTAGTGTTTCGACTTCTTTCTTGAGAACAAATCTTAATGGATTCTTGTTGTACCTGAAACACTTAAACAAACGTTAAACTCTTTTATTGTTTGTTAACATCAAAACACGAGGCTTAGCAAACCAAGGCTAACAATCTCCCCCTTTTTGATGTTGACTAACAATATACTTCAAATTGAGTTAGCCGGAGTAAAATAATGAAACAAGCAAGCTCCCTCTAAAAGTAAGCATATTGAAAGTACTCACTTTGAACTTTTCTTGTGTTTATTAAAAGCTTAAGTTTGATGTAAATAGTTACACAAGAATGCACTCAAGTCATGTTGCATATGCACCTCTTTGAAGTATATACATCTTCTCCCCCTTTTGTCAAAAACAAAAAAGGTATTTTGAAAATTTTAACCCTATATGACTTATTGAAACCCTCCCCTATCAAAATGATTTTTTAGAAAAAATGATAGTTTGGAGATCATTGGGCAAATGGTGCATTTACAACAAACCCCCCCTAAAATCGAAAACTCCCCCCAAAATGATGCAAGTTTAAAAACTTTATTTTTCAGGGAATTTGGGGATAATTTTATAAAGGCATGATTTAAAGATGAATTTTGAAAATATTATTAAATCATGCAAACCAAGGCTAAAACAAATAACATCACATATGGGATAAGGTTTTATTTTCGAAAATAATTGAAACCAAACAAAATATCTTATCCCAATGAGCATGAAAAACTTACCTTGTCTTATGCATCTCTTTTTTCAGCTTTAAATACGTTTCTTTCCTCTTCAGGTATTTTTCCATTTGAGGAAATTCCTATATTTCATTCTCATTGCCTTCTCTTCATCTTCTTCATCACTTGACTCTTCCGAGGAGCTTGAATCACTTGAATAATCACTTGACTCACTCAATTCTTCACTTGATGAGTCTTTGGAAGCTTTGAAGGCGTTGGTAAGTTTGGGATTTTCACGCATTTCTTCCTCTTTGATCTTTCTCAACAAAAGTTCGTAAGAATACAAATAAGACCAAATGTGGGCGGTTTTGGCCTTATCACATTTGGGTAATAAATCTACGATACTACTATGCCATTTTTTAGGTTAAGAACACAAAATTTTTGTATTAAGCTCAAAAGTAGTATACGTCTTACCCAACTTACTCAGTTTGTTGAGAATCTCGTTGAACCTCTTGTTCATTTGACCCTTTCTTGAAGGATTCGTATTTGGAGTTCCTAAGGGCAATCATCATTTGCTTAGTTGAGATGTTGCCTTCATGAGTAGCTTGTAGCAATTCCCATACCTCCTTGGCCGTTTTGCATTAGCATACTCGTGCAAACTCGTCGGGGCCAAGAGAGCAATGTTGCATGTTGATTGTTTTTGCGTTCATGGATAGTTTCCTCTTGTCCTCCGAAGACAAATATGCAAAATCACCATTTCTTGGCACAAATGGCCCTTGAAGTACATTCAACCATAAATCATAATCAATTGATTGAATAAAATATTCCATCTGCATTTTCCAATAAGAATAGTTTTGACCATTAAAGAACGAAGGGCGGTGAATGCTTTGAGAATCCATTGTGGCCATTTTTTTTAAAAAACATTAGGGATAATAAACTTTTTAGATTAAAAAAAATTCAAATTTAAAAGGGGAACAACAAGTAGATCTTTGTCGTAGATGTGGTTAAGAACTTTCAAATACGAAACCGCTTTGATACCAATTGTTAGTCGGTGTTAGTCGTTGTGCCCACGCCTTAGAGGGGGGGTGAATAAGGCATTTGAAAACTTTTCGGAGTTTAATAAAAAATGGTGTTGGAAAATACGGAAGCAATATATATAACGCAGAAATAAAAGCGTAAATAAAATCCACACCGATTTTATACTGGTTCGCGAACTCCCTACTCCAGTACCTCGAGGCTCCTCCTCAAGGATTTCCAAATCCACTAAGTCCCGGCGTCTTGAAATCCGTCAAAGCACCACACTGGTTTTGCAAACAACCCTTTACAATAGGATTCACTCCGAGATTTCACAACGGCTATCTTGAACCGTTTACAACGAAGATTTAACGGATATCTTCTACCGTTCCCCCAACAATTTCAAAGGCTATAATTGAACCTCTACCCAAGGATTTATACGACTATCCTTAACCGTTACATTGTGAGAATTTAACAGCTATTCTCGACCGTAAGAAAGTATGTTTGAAGAACACAAACAAAGGTTCTACACAACGACTAGAATATAAAAATGAAGAACAAAACTTAGCCGGTGTAGATGGAAATTATACTCTCTCAAAAATATAATACAAACTTATGAATATGAGAGTATATAACTAGAAACATAAGCTCAAAGTGTGTGTATAAAAATTAGGAATTTAAGGCTCTTGAAATAGCCAAAATATTGAAAATAATGAATAATAGAATGAACACACTTAGAATATAGAAGAAGGATTTTGGAGCTTTTTTTCTTAAAGAAATATGAAGGATTAGGCTTGTATTTATAGTGGAAGATGTTAATTAGCCGTTGGGAGGTGATTAGGGTTGATTTAATTCAAAATTACAAATCAGGAATAGTAACCCAACGGTCACAGTAGGCCGGTACCGTCCTCACGGTAACATGGTACCGTGCGTACGGTAGGGGGTATCGTGAGTGGCGGTACCTCAGTATCGTGTGCCACTAAAAATCCATTCGGCTCTGGCGGTACCTGGTGTTTAACGATACTACTGTACCGTGTGGGCGGTATACCCTACCGTGTAGACGGTATAGGGTACCGCTTGGGGTACCGTGGCTCTGTTCTGATTTTTCCGAAATTCCCTTAATCCTTCATGTTTGGGTTTAAAACCTTTTAGATATTTGAAAATGTTTATGTGATGTTTTTAAACATATTTTTTGAGTGCTTTTGAGCGTGTGAATATATGTATATAAAATCATATCCTTACATTGGTTTCTACCTATATTCTTCGCTGGTTTAGTGTTTCAACTTCATTCTTGAGAACGAATCTTAATGGATTCTTGTTGTACCTGAAGCACTTAAACAAACATTAAGCTCTTATATTGTTTGTTAACATCAAAACACGAGGCTTAGCAAACTAAGGCTAACAGAAAATTTGCAGGAAATGGGCAAAAACTTGAAGAACAAGTGCAAGAAAGGGAAGAGATTGATGAAATATGATGATTATATGAAGAAAATGTGTTTGGAGTGAGTAAATAATTAAGAGAAGTCACCCATATATAGTGGAGAAGCCTTGGAGATCCATTGGGGTGGTCAAACTAGTGATAAATGACCCTCCAACGGCTACTGGATAATCGATTATCAGGCCGTTTTGAATTTTTGCTGAAGAACTTGCAGACGCTGATAGTCGATTATAAGGTTTCGGATAATCGATTGACACATATTTTCTCCTGAAGTCTGAAAAGTTAAGCGGCCCTTGATAGTCGATTATCCATATGTTGATAATCAATTGTTGTGATAATCGATTGTCACTTCTGCGGGCTATGATAATCGATTGTCACTTTGTTGATAATCGATTATCGACCAATCCTGATGCCGAAAATCGATTTCCTATAAATTGAAAATCGATTTTGCACATTTCCCCTAACTTTAACACCTAAATTTGAGCCAAAAAGAGTTAAAATTGTCTCCGATGTTCAAGTTAGTAAGGGATTAAAAAAATGAATGCACAACTTTGACCATCGTGGAGTCGAGAATTCCGAGTTACTTCGCATGCAGAAGAACGATTCTTTCTCTAAAGGTTTTGTGAAAATGTCGGCTAATTGGTTGTATGTTTCAACGAACTCAATTTCGACATCACCTATGAGAACATGATCTCTTATTAAATGATGCCTAATGTCAATATGTTTCGTCCTTGATTGAAGAACAGGATTATTCGTCAAGCTTATGGCGCTAGTATTGTCACATCGAAGAGGAACGTGATCGATACTAAGGCCATAGTATACTAGTTGTTGCTTCATCCAAAGGATTTGAGAACAACAACTTCTGGCAGCAACGTATTCCGCTTCGGTTGTGGATAACGCAACACTGACTTGCCTCTTACTAAATCATGAAACTAGCGAACTACTAAGCAAGTGACATGTCCCACTCATGCTTTTACGGTCTAATCTACAACTAGCAAAGTCCGAGTTGGAATAGCCAGCGAGATGACAAGGAGACCCTTTGGGGTACCATAGTCCAACATTCATTGTTCCAACAAGATATTTCATTATCCGTTTTACCGCCGTTAAGTGCAATTCTTTCGGGCATGATTGATACCTTGCATATAAACAAACACTAAACATGATAACGGGTCTACTAGCGGTAAGAAAAAGAAGGGATCCGATCATACCTCGATACTTCTCTACGTCTACTTCCTTACCCTTTTCATATTTGTCCAAGTGTTCGGAGGTGTTCATCGGCGTAGCCATTTCCTTGGAGCTGTCCATTTTAAATATTTTGAGGAGCTGCTTACAATACTTTGATTGACAAATGAAGGTTCCTTCTCTCAGTTTTTTAACTTGTAAGCCAAATAAGGAATTGAGTTCAACCATCATGGACATCTCAAATTCATTCATCATTAAGTTTGAAAATTCCTTGCACAAACATTCGTTAGTAGCACCAAATATAATGTCATCTACGTAAAATTGTACCAAGAGGATGTTATCATTTTTACTTTTGATGAAAAACGTAGTGTCAACCTTCCCCCTTTTAAACCCTTTGTCCAAAAAAATTTGCTCATACGTTCATACCAAGCATGAGGTGCTTGTTTGAGACCGTAGAGTGCTTTCTTTAGTTTAAAGATATAGTCCGGGTGCTCAAAGTCCTCAAATCCCGGGGGTTGATCAACATCTACTTCTCTTGAATAAAACCTTTGAGGAAGGCACTATTAATGTCCATTTGGTACAGCTTAAAATCCATAGATGAAGCAAAAGCAAGTAATAAACGAATAGATTCTACGAGCCTAGCTTTGTTTTTAGTGATTATACTGTTTTCATCAAGTTAATTACGGAACACCCATTTTGTACCAAATATGGTATGATCATTGGGTCTTGGCACCAATTCCCAAACGTCATTTCGTTTGAATTGGTTAAGCTCCTCTTGCATTACCAAAATCCAATGTTCATCATCAATTGCTTCCGAAATAGTTGTAGGTTCAATTTGAGAAACAAAATCCATGTGACCTACGGTGTCCCTAAGAGAATTACGAGTACTTACCCTTTGGTTGATGCCACCGATTACCTTGTCAAGAGGATGGTCCTTTGAAATCCTCCACGCCATTGGCATTGGTTTCTCTTCCTCTTATGGTTGTTCCTCGTCCATAGGTGGCTCTTCTTCTTTGTCTTGTGCTTCCTTTAAGTGTTTCCTTCTTCGTTGAGATAGATATTCTCCAATGAATCTGCAAGTTCATCACAAAAATCCTTTCTCGCCAAGCGAGCATTACTTTTCGAAAAGACAACATGAGGAGATTCCTCAACGGTTAAGGTGTGTTTGTTGAAGACTCTATAAGCCTTACTATGCAATGAATAACAAAGGAAAATTCCTTCATCCGACTTTGCATCAAATTTACCCAAGTTATCTTTTCATTATTATGAACAAAACATTTGCAACCAAGGTTTGAAGATGGGAGATGTTTGGCTTTCTTTTTATATATATTTCATATGGGGTTTTCATGAGTATCGGTCTAATGATAGCTCGGTTTAACACGTAGCTCGCGATACTCATGGCATCAGCCCAAAAATACTTAGAAATTTATGCCTCATCGAGCATAGTTTAGCCATCTCCTCGAGACATCAATTTTTACGTTCCACCACGCCATTTTGTTGTGGTGTACGTAGAGCGGAGAAGTTATGCTAGATGCCAAGTTTGTCACAAAATTCGGAAAAGAGATCTCGTTCGAACTCTCCACCATGATCGCTTCTTATGGCTTATGGCTGCGGTGGTTAAGCCTTTTTCATTTTGAACCTTTTTAAGAAATGTTTTGAAAACATGAAATTCCTCACTTTTATGAGTTAGAAATAATGACCATGTGAATCGAGAGTATTCATCAACAATCACAATGGCAAAATAGTTGCCACCAAAACTTTTTGTTCTTGATGGTCCAAAGAGATCCATGTACAAAAGTTGTAGGGGCCTTGTTGTAGACACAACATTTTTTGATTTGAATGAGGCCCTTAATTGCTTGCTCTTTTGGCATGAATCACAAATGGTGTCCTTCTCAAACTTGAGCTTTAAGAGGCAACCTACTAGGTCTTGTGAAACCAATTTATTCAAGAGGTTCATGTTAACATGAGCTACTCTACGATGTCATAGCCACATATCACCCTCCTTACTCATGAGACATTTGGCAAAGTTGGAGGGGGATTTATCTAAGTTAACCACATAAATGTTGTCAATTCTATCACCACGTAGAATCACCTTATTGTCAATAAGATGTTATACCATGCATGATTTGGAATCGAAGATCACATGGATTCCCTTGTCACACTATTAACTTATGCTCAAGAGATTGTGTTTAAAACCTATAACTAACAACACATTATCAATAGAGGAGGCTTTGTTTTTACCAACCGAACCAATGCTTATTATGTTTCCTTTGCTATTGTCACCAAAGACAACATTTCCTTCTTTAGTCGGTTTGATTTGCAGGAATTTGGATGCATCTCCGGTCATGTGCTTGGAGCATCCGCTATCAAGGTACAAGTACGCTTGATGCCTTCAAGCACACCTACAAATCAATTTAGAACGATTTAGGTACCCAATCCGTTTTGGGTCCTTAGGTGTTAGTTGCACGTTGGTAGTGTGATTGGTTTTGAGTGCAATGCATATGCCTAGTGAAACAAACCGAGGCTATATGTCCTACCATATTGCAGTAATGGTAAATGACATTTGGATTATGCATTCTCCTAGGTTGATAATAGTTACTTGGTTTTCAAAATGTTATTTCTAGGTTCTCTAAAATGACCATTGTTCATCCTAGTGTTCTTTCAAGGTGGTCTAGTGTTCCTAGTTGTTCTAGGTTGTGTATTATTTCTTGTTTTATTTTTCCTAAGTTGAACCTTAGGTTGTTTAGGTGGTTGCTCAACTTTTTTCTTATTATTAGTTTCATTTTCAAACCCTAAGCCATGTTTAGAAAATTGAAAATTATCAAGAACATCATTAAGGTTTTTATGTGAAATACCAAACCTCTTCAAAGTTCCTTCAAATTTTGCAACTTGTTGTTTTAGTGATGTGCAAGAGCGACATTAAGAAGTTTTGCGGTTTGTCGGTGCTCCTTTTTCCAAAAAAATATTTTCTTCTTTAAGTTTTTCATTGTCTTTTGAAAGCTTGTCGACCTCATTCTCTATGGAAGTGAGTTGTTTCTTTAAGTCTTTGTCAATTTTAAGAGCGTTGACATACTAATCATAAAGTGCATTAAAGGCTTCTTGCATATCATCAAAAGTTTAAGAATCTTTAGAAGTGGTACATACCTCCTCCGGTGGTTCCTCATGTTCCATGAGGCAAAGGTTGGCGCTTTCGTTTTCTTTGCCATCCGAGAACTCGTCACCGAAATCACCTCCCCACGAGATGTAAGTACAGTGTTTCTCGAATGGTTTTTTCTCCTTCTCATTCTTGACATTTGAGCATTTCGGCTTGATATGCCCAATTTCTCCACACTTATAGCATTTGGGTGGTCCTCCTTGCTTCTTTCTCCTTTGTTCATACTCCTTCCGCATGAACTTGTGGAATTTCTTGATAACAAGCCCGAACTCGTTGTCTTCGTCTCTTCATTCCTGCATGGTGGGTTCTTGGCTTTTGGAAGCCTTGAGTGCAATCCTCTCCTTTTTTTCTTCACCTAAAGAGGGGAAAACAATAGTAGACTCATAGGTTTTGAGGTTACCTCTAAGCGCGTCGATGGTGACGCTGGTGATGCCGATGGACTCTTGGATAGCATCGGCTTTGGAGCTCCATTCCAGTATGAGACTCCGCAGGATTTTTCTAACGAGCTCCTTGTCTCTGTACGTCTTTTTGAGAGCGTGAAGGTCATTGACGATTTTTGAAAATCATTCAAACATCTCATCGATTTTCACATTCTCCTTCATATGAAATAATAGATATTCATGGGTTAAAAAATCTATTTTAGCTTCTTGGACTTGATCCGTACCTTTATAGGTGATTTCATGCTTGTCCCACATTTCCTTAGCGGTGGAACAATAAAAAATCTTCTAGTAGTCATCCGGGTTCACGACACAATAGAGGATGTTGATGGCTTTTGCGTTGTTTTCAATCTTCTTCATATCATGTGCATCATACTCACCCTCGGTTTTAGGGACGGTGGTTCCCCAACTATATTCATGGGCACTTCTTCGCCCTTCTTGCTGATTCTGTGTAGGAAAAAGTTGGTGGATTGGATGTAAATCCTCATCTGCTCCTTCCAATACGTGTACTTCGTTCCGTCAAACAACGGAGGCCTTGTAGTGGATTGTCCTTCACCTAACCCTGCGTATAAGTTTTGAGTAGAATCCATTGTATGGCTCTGATACCAATTGTTAGAATAATGGTCTAACGCATATTATACCAAGGTAATATATTATAATATTCTATTTCTTAATACATATCCTATCCTATATATCGTATTCTTTAATATAATAATTCAGACTCGGATAACCAGAACTTGACACGTGGAACATTGGAGCCCTTTTTGACACATCAATAATGACTGTACACATTAATTTGATCTAAAATCATTCCTAAAACAAAGACTTCATGTATGATAACTTTATCTATTTATGTTGACCATTTTTAGCAAATAGTGCATGGTAACTTTTAAAACTTGATATTTGTACATTTGATTAGTTTAAACTAATATATTTGATATTCCAAAAGAAATTATATCCTTTAAATTCATTTAACTTACTCATATCTTATTAAAGTTTAAAATCAATTTTTTAATTAAATTATAAAAATTACTTCCTTAAAATTGTAATACTTTATTCTACTAATTTCTAAAGAAATCATGCTAAATAAAAGTAAAATGTAAAGAATGTCCTGAAATAAAAGCTCTATGTTTTTATCCAAGCAAAAAAGGAGTCTGTATTGTGATATAAGCATTTCAAAATACATTTTTGTATTATATATTGGCATGATTGACATTGTATATGTATTTTAACTCCTACTTTGAGAATAAAAATATGGAACTTTTATTTTGGTATATGTATTTTAACTCCTAATTTATATTTCGTATTTTTATTAGTATGTACTACTTCGTATATAAATAAAAACATTCAATTTTTATGGTTACAACTTTTGAGATGTTACTTTTTTTGAAAAGCATTCATATGATATTAAAAATAAAATGTATATTTCCTAATTGAAAATAAAATTGTAATAAGAAATACTTTATTATTTTGTTTTCTAATAAATACAATTTCCTTAAATATATAATAAGGAATGTAAGCAAAGATTCTATCAAGATTCAATTGTTTGAATGAGATATATAGTTTTATATACCCATATACTCGTAACAATAATATTTTAATTTAATAGTTTATTTATGAAATGAAGAATGTTTTTTATTTCAAATAAAAAATTTGTTTTTAAAAAGAAATTTTTTGTACAGGAAATTTAATTTTTAATAAAAAATATTTAACCACCTTTTGATATTGAGACAATTATATGTTGAAGTGTTGAATGGTAATTTTTATAGAACATTTTAAAATATAGTCTAAACACAAAGATAAAATATTTGTATATTTATGTTTAGAAATAGTCATATAAGGAGTTAGTTTTTGAATTCGTGACATTGTTTTTAGATAAAAAGTGTGTTAGACTAATACATAAGTATCTAGATTAATGTTTAAAAATCCTGTCCTATATATCCTTTATCCTTTAATATAATCTTTGAGACTATGTTTCCTAAAAATTTGCCAAGTGTCAAACTTATGTGGGCTATAGTAAGGTTAGATGGCAAACCTTTATTGATTAATTATGTGGCAAATTTTATTAATGATGAATTGATTTCATTCTTATTTTAAAATAAAAATTTAATAATGATAAACTTATGTTTAAAATTATTCTCATATATCGAATGTGTTCAAAATAGTCTCAAATTTTGCCAAAAGTTTACGTAAAAACATTTAGGACAAATAAAGAATTTATTACTTCGTGACATCAATCGAGTATTTATATTTTTTATTTTTAATAAGCAATTCATTTATTTATTTGTTATGCTGTGGTAAAATTAATTATGTTATAGAATTAAATTTGTGAAAGATAAATATAATATTGTCCCGAATAAAATTATTAAAGGAAAACATTTATATAAAATATAATTATATGATAAAAATTAGTGAAATAATAAAATTGGTATTATCACTAACCATTTCTAAACTAGAATTTTTTTATTAATCAAATTTTTAACTTAGTGCATGCACAAAAAACAAAATTTTGATAATGATCTATTTTCGTTTAAAAGTTTTCTTATAGGAAAAGATCAAATATATATGTTTATAATTGGTCCTTTATTTATAAAATTGATATTTTAATCTCCAAGAACTTGACATATGGTGTTGTTTACGATACATTTCTAACACGCAAAATATATTATAGAAAGTAAGAAATTAATACTAAGGTATAAAGTCATTTAGTACAATTAATTATGGAAGAGATTAGAGATATTGGTTTTTACGATAAATTATTTCCTAATTATGCATGTTTTTCTATTCAATTATTACAAAATTTCTAAAGGTATGTTTGGTGAGCAAATAAATTATGAGTTTTGATATCTCTAGATATTCAAATCTTTTTCTAGTGTTTATTGAAGCCAAAAGAGATATCAAATTTGATATCTCCGGATATCATAAATCTTTAAAATTAATGGATGGTCTCAATATCTCCCAAAAAAAAAAAATTTCTTATTTTATAGGGTATAAAAACATATTTAACTTTATCTTTATTATATTATGAAATACAAATGATCAAAACAAAATTTAACGTTGTGACTTATTATATTACACTAACATTATTTATGATTTAACAATTATTGAGTACATATTATTAAGAAAGAGAAATATTTGTTTTTCATTAGAATATTATTTTAAATTTTTATTTTTTCATTTCATTTATAATAATACTTTCAATGAATATAAAAACTACTCTCTTCATCTATTTCCAAAATAATTTTATATTTCTTTATGTTATGATTCAGGGAAATTAATTTTATTGTATTTATTAAAATATTGATGTAAAATAAAAAATACTTCTTAATCCCTATATTAAAATTCTATATATTAAGAGATGAGTAGATTATTTTTTAAATGATCAAGTGTTTAAACGACATTACTTAGGAGGAGTACTTTACTTGCTATATATATATAATTAAATCACACTTACAAATTTTTTTTGTAAGTGTATATATATAAAACAACTTGATTTTATATATATATATATATATATATATATATATATATATATATATATATATATATATTAAAACATATTTAACTTTATCTTTACAATATCAAACATTAAAACAACTTGATTATATATATATATAAAATCAAGTTGTTTTAATATTTGATATTGTATAATCTAGAAACAATTTCGTTCTACCTGTGCATGGCACGAGTTAAAATACTATTATCCTTATCCTTCTCCTTATATATAAATTTGAGACTCCAATTTCTAAGAATTTGACATTTGACATATTCAAAGCTTGAAATGTGGCGCATTAGGAACATGACATGTGGCATATTATGTGACAATTTAACCAAATTTACCCTCATTCATTATTTCAAATTTTTTACTCTTTTCTAAAAAATGATATGGAGTAATTACATATTTTGAACCCATGAATTCAAATTTGGAATTCAAATTCTTTTCTTTGTAAATTATTACTTTTAATAAAATATCATTTTTCAGGACTGTATGTACAAATATTTTTAATACTTGTCTCAGATTCCTTAAATTATAAAATTTACAATAAACAATTATAATAATAAATATAATACACTCCTCGCCCATAAATAAATTTTGTATTTATTCATTATACATTTACAGGGTATTCCTTTAATTGTATTTATTTAAATATTGACACCTTTTAAATAAAATACTTCTTTTACCAATAAATAAATTTTATATTTTATGACACTTAATGTGTCCCTTAATTTAACATATAAAAAATGTGAATTCAATGTTTCGGTATAAAATCTTTGAATAAATTTAATTGTTAAAGAGAAACATTCATTTTTATGAAAATACTCTTTCCCATACAATATAATATTTTTTACTCGCTTCATTTATTAAAAAATTGATTAATAAATAAGATGATTTTTTCACATTTAAATAATTTTCATATAAGTATTAGTTTATAATATTTTAAAATTAAATTAGTTTTGATTTTATTTATTTTAATAATAATGTAAAATTAAAAACAAACAATGCATTTTAATAACTAGATTAAAAAATTTAAAAATCAATACATGACTGGACTAAAATTGATATTTTTTTAAATAATAAACAAATCATTCTCTTCATAAATAAATAATATTCGAAGTATTATGAATTTGTTTATGATCCCTTTAAATGAAGTTAGTTTGATTATATGTATTTAAATATTAACACCTACTCAATAAATACTTTCTCCGCCTATTATGAAATTTCTTATTTTTCAACACATAATATACCACCTAATTTGAAATATAGATTGTTAGAATAAGTGACCAACGCTAGAGGGGGGGGTGAATAGCGTTTGATCGTAGAAATCGCAGGAATAAAAAAAACTTAAAAGAGAAGTAAAGAGAAGAGTAAGAGGCACACCGAATTTTACCCTAATTCACCACAACTTGTGCCTAATCCAGCCTCCCGAGAGACTCTCTCGAGCTACACTACTTCCGTTAAGCTTACGGGTGCTTAACAAACCGTTACAACCTGAGAACTCGAGTTCCACGAGCCTCAACAACACTTGCTCGGAGATACCGCACTCCAAGACTTCAACCCGAAGGAAAATACCTTTCCTTCGTACAACCAAGGGAAACAAGCTTCCCTTAACGTGTATACAACACTAAGACACTCAAGAACAAGACTCTCTTTAAGAGTAGATGTTGAGTAAACTATATACGCTCAAGAACAACTCAAACTTCACAAATTGGCTCTAGAAAGCTATGGAAAATAATGTTGTTTGGATGCAATGATAATATGAATAAAGTGAAGTGAATTGATTATAAAAGCAGACCCAAACACCCCTTTTTATAGTGCCAAAATAGGCTCCAACGGTGAATCAAAGCCTCCATCCTTAAATCCTTACACAAGCTAGGTACACGTTCAAAAGAAGAATTACTATAATGAGAAAATACAAATTGAACAATACGTGCTTACAAAATCAATTGTATTAATTTAAAAATCCGAAGTCATTCATATACTTGTGTGGAAACCTTTACGGGCCATTTTAAGCTGTGGTCTTTAGTCTTTACTACGTCCATTGTCGACATATACTCCATCCGTACACAAATAAAGTTTAAACGTTTAGTCGATAAATTAATGTATGTATGTATGTATGTATGTATATACATACATTAATTTATCGACTAAACGTTTAAACTTTATTTGTGTACGGATGGAGTATATGTCGACAATGGACGTAGTAAAGACTAAAGACCACAGCTTAAAATGGCCCGTAAAGGTTTCCACACAAGTATATGAATGACTTCGGATTTTTAAATTAATACAATTGATTTTGTAAGCACGTATTGTTCAATTTGTATATTCTCATTATAGTAATTCTTCTTTTGAACGTGTACCTAACTTATGTAAGGATTTAAGGATGGAGGCTTTGATTCAAAATTGGCTTGATTTATGGGATTGAAAAGATTTGGGATCTGCAGAATATTGGCTTCCCAGCGATGTATGGACATTACCCATCGCTAATAGGCCAATTTTCCTTCAGTTTTGAAGCCAACGGTTACCTACCCATCGATAGGTACAAGCTTCCCATCGCTGCGTGGGAGGTTGACTTCCAAACAAGGAAAGAATCAACCTTAAATGACTTCCAACGGTCATGCCTTCCCATCAATGGTTAAGCCTTCCCATCGCTGGGTTCCCATCGATGGGTAAAGCTTCACATCGCTGGGTAAGGGCATTCTGCCTTGTGATAATATTGGACCAAGGCTTGAACAGCGATGGGTAGAGCTTCCCATCGCTGTTTGGCATGGTTCTGGAAGTTGGTTTGGCTAAGGGGCTACTTACCCATCGATTGGATGTTCTTCCCATCGCTGGGTGGGTGGTTAGCCAAAAACCTATGGTTTTTGCCTTAACCACGGCCTAGCCAACTGATGCAAAAACCGACCGAAAAATCCAAAGTTCTCCAAAATAAAAACCAAGTGTTTAAAAAACTTATTTGATGTATTTGGCTAAGAAATCAAGTGAGACACTTTAAAAATCACGTCATTTGAGTAAAAACCACGGCTAGCCAAGTTTACGCCGTTTTGCGTGGTTTTTATCAAACGACTAAAAGCGAGAGATGGTTTTCAAAGTGTTTTTGTTGGAGAACCGTTTAAACATGCCAAAGAGTGAAAGCATATCATAAAATGCTGAAAACCACTTGGTTGGTTCGGATGCCAAAAACCAAACCCGACAACCGAAAGCCGAACGCTGGTTTCTGAAAGCCGAACACTGGATGGCTTGGTTTTTGGTTTGGGCGAACACCAAGTATTTTTAATGACTTAAACAAGTTTAAAACCATTTTTATGATGTAAGAAATGCAATGAGAGTTTTTAGCCTAAAGAGCCAAGGTGTAAAGATTGGGTCGGTCTTGATCACAATAAAGACCGACTCAATACTATGATTAAGGTCTTCGTTCTTGGTCTTCGTTTAGCTCTTGCTCTTATCTTCGTTCTTCGCCTTTTATATTCAATGTTCGACTTGATCACGACGGTTTGGCATTATCAAAACCTGTTACAAAAACGAACACAGCTTTAGTACGAAAACGTGACAAGCCCGTGTTTCAACAATTTCCCCCTTTTTGATAATGGCAAACGAAACGAGGTTATGCATAGGAGGATTATTTTGAAAAAGATGTTCCCCCTTAATAGATTCCATTTTACAAAAAAAATCCCCCTTAATTTATGCATAACCTTAATATCTTCCCCCTTTTGACATTAACAAAAAGAGTTAAAAGTAAACTTTAGAATTGTAAAAGTAAACTTTTATTCATGAAAAAGGGAAATTCGGAATACAACGGAATAAAAAATACAATCATAGTAAGAAGAGAAAAAAAGTCTAAGCATCGGCGTCCTCGTCGTCATCCTCGCCGTCCTCGACGTCCATGGGATCGCCGTCGACCGCATCTTCAAAGTCGGCCTCGTCGGGGGAGGAGGATGGAGCATAGGAGTTATCCTCCTCGTCCTCTCCTTCATAGTTTCGGCTATGGATTGCAAAGAGGCCTTGGCGGGAGCGGGGGCTGGTGCACGACTCGGGCCTGCGTCGTCCCGGTCTCCGAACTTCTTCCGGAAGGTGCTGTCTTGAATTATCCAAATCTTTGTCATCTTCGTATCCGGGCTGGTGATGGAGATGTCAGCGGAGATGATGAGGTCTATGACGAGGAAGGCGTATGGCAAGCTCCGCTCAGTGGCGATGGAGGCGCAATCCGCCATGTGGATCATCACGAATTTCGCCCAATTGATGGAGGCGCCGTGGATGATGGCATGAATCGCCTTCAAGTCCTCGTTGAAGAGCGAGGTATGGCTGCTGTCCCGGGGGCGGAGAATCCGGGTGATGATGTAGAGGAGGAGGCGCTTGTCCGGTGGGGTCGAGTGAATCGTCGGTGTGCCGCTGTGGCGGATCAAGTCGGTGATCCCAAGCTCACGAATGACGACCGCCTCGTTGTTGAGGACCCAATCGTCGCCACCATAGGTTGCGATGTCGTCACCGCGGATGGGGGGCAGCCCTGTGACCCGAGCGAAGGTAGCCAAATCAATCTCTATGTTGTAGAGATTGATGCTACTGCGAATGGTGTCCCTGTCACGGCGGAGATTGGAGTAGAAAGCCCGGACGAAGGCGGGATTGAAGCTCGAGCGGCTCTTGGAGACGAATGGCCACAAGCCCGACGCTTGGAGTTGGTTTTCGAGGTCGTGGTACCCTTTGTCTTGGGGAAACAACTCCGGGAGCACTCGAGGTGGAGAGATTGGGCGCTTGGCAAAGTGAGTGAGGAAGCGTGTGAGTTCTTCCTCCGACCCGAACTCAAGAAATGATCCGTCCAAATATGGGAACGGAGGAGGCGCGGAGCTTGAGGGTTCGGCGGTGCTTTTCTTCTTGGAAGCCTTAGACTTTGATCTTCCTCCGGCCATGATTGAGGCGTTTTTGAAGAAAGATTGAAGGAATAAGTGGTATAGGCTAAAGAAATGAAATAATGATGTTAATTGTGTGTTAAGAAGGTAAGGGATGATGTGAATATATAGGGAGAGGAGGAAATCCCATTTGAATTTTGAAAAAAAGAGCTGTTGGGCGATAAATGCTGTCTCCAACGGTTCTGAAATTTTGAACTTCAACCGCCTTCCCAGCGATGGTAGGATCTACCCATCGATGGGAAGGTCGCTACTAGAAAGCAAAGGAGAAAATCAGACTGCCTTCCCAGCGATGTGTCGACTCTCCCATCGATGGGAAGGTGGGTTCTGGAAAGTGAAGAATAAAAGACGAAAGCCTTCCCAGCGATGTTAATACCATCCATCGATGGGTAGGGTGTTTCTTGAAAAAAAAATTCGACAAAAGTCCTTCACCCAGCGATGGAATGAAACACCCATCGATGGGTAAGGTATTTCTGAAAATCCGTTAAAAGGTTTTTTTTAAAAAATAGAGTCAATTACCCATCGATGGGAAGAAGCACCCATCGATGGGAAGAGGGGTTCTGAAAAAAAAAGAAAACTTCCCTCCCAGCGATGGTATTGCCCACCCATCGCTGGTTCCCCCTAATTTCCAGAATTCTTCACTTTGAAGCGTCCCTGCAAAAAAGAATAACACTTTGGTACCCAAAGTATGTCTATGGGTCCTTGGGGGTTAGTTGACCTTTATTGCCCACACACACACCTAAAATTCACACACACACACACACAATTAAATGATTGTTTAGAAGTTACCTTGGCCAACCCATTGTCTAGTGGTTGGCGGGTTCCAGTCGACCCGAACGGAGTGCCGATATCTCGGTGTGGTCTGTGTTGGTTCCGGTAACGGAATGTGGACTTTCTTCTTTTCGTCAAAGTAGAAGAAATAATACGGTTTCTTTTGTGCACTATCCTGTGGAGATTGTTTATGATTCGAATATCCTTTTCCAAAGGATTTCTTTTCGTCAACACTAAATATGGTGTGTGTTTCATTAAAGGTCAAGTGCCTATGTCTAGTGAAACACACGGGAGCTATATGTCCTACCCTATTGCAATAATGGCATACTACATTTGGGTTGAACATATGCCTAGGTTGGTAATAGCTAGGGGGTCTAACCATTTTCATCCTATTTTGAGAAAATATTGGTTTTTGGGTATTTTGAAGATTCTCTCTTCTAGGTGTTCTAGCATTATTTTGTCTATTTGAAAAATTATTTATGTCCATAAAATCATTTTGATAATTCCTCCTAGGTTGCCTAGAGTGCTCGTGTTCATGACTAACCTTTTGTCTAGGTTGTCTATTATTTTTATTTTTATCTTTCTTAGGTTGAGCTCTAGGTGGTTTACGTTTGTGCTCAACTTTTTCTTTATTTTTAGGTTCATCAATCTTCCCAAAACCTATTCCTTGTTTAGTGTATTGCATAGAATCAAAAACGAGATTAAGATCCTTATGTGGTTTATTAAATTTCTTCACCGCGTTTTCTAGTTCAACAACTTGTTCTATCAAAGCTATGCAAGAGTCACAATATTTCGTAGAGCTCTCGGATTTGTCGGCGCTTCTTTTACCATAAAGTTTATTTTCCTCTTTTAGTTTTTCGTTTTCCTTTTGAAGTTTTTCAATTTCAGTTTCAAGATTAGAAAAACGTTTCTTTAAAGCTTTGTTGGTTTTAGAAGCGCTAACAAAATCGTCATAAAGCTCTTGGAGAGCTTCTTGCATTTCTTCAAGAGAATAAGAACCGGTAGAAGAAATACATACCTCTTGGTTTTTGTTGTTGGCGGACTCCTCTTTTTCTTGAGCTATGAGACAAAGGTTTGCTTCCTCGTCTTCCTCTTGTTCGCTTGACTCATCACCGGAGTCGCCACCCCAAGAGATGTATGCTCTTTGCTTTTTGAAGTGACGAGCATTCCTTCCGCTTCTTGGGCATTTACTCTTGATGTGCCCGGCTTCACCACATCCATAGAACACAGGGCCATCCTCAACCTTCTCTTTCTTTAGAAGTTTGCAAAACTTCTTCATGATTAGCTTGACTTCATCTTCGTCGCTTGAGTCATTCATTGTCGGTTCTTTGGAGGCTTTTAATGCTATGCCTTTTCTCTGGTCATTCAAAGACGGGTTAAGTATAGTAGATTCATAAGTTTTTAAATTACCTCTTAAACCGTCGATGGTGACAGTTGATGTGCCGATTGACTCATAGATGGCATCGGCCTTGGATCGCCATTCGGATGTCAAGCTCCGTAGGATCTTTCGCACAAGATCCCTGTCGGTGTAAGTCTTCTTTAATGCATGAAGATCGTTGACTATCTTGGAAAAACGGTCGAACATATCATCGATATTCCCGTGCTCCTTCATCTTGAACATCTCATATTCTTGGGTGAGGAAGTCAATCTTGGCTTCACGTACTTGGTCCGTTCCTTCGTACGTCACCTCAAGTTTATCCCACATCTCTTTGGCGGTTGAGCAGCAAGAGATCTTGCGGTAGTCATCAGGATTTATGGCACAATAAAGCATGTTTATTGCTTTTGCATAATTCTCGACCTTTTTGATGTCCTCGGCATCAAACTCGTCTTCGGTCTTGGGGATCAACTTGTCTCCGACTTTCTTCATCGGTACCTCTTCCCCGTTTTTGATAACCAACCATAATTGGAAGTTCGTGGAACGAATATAGATTCTCATTCGTTCTTTCCAATATGTATAATTGGTTCCATCAAAAAGAGGTGGCCGTGTGGTTGATTGCCCTTCACCTATTCCTGCAAACAAATTTCTAGAAGAAGAACCCATGATCGCTTTACTCTCAAACGGTTAAGTTTGGACGCGAGTTAGGCTCTGATACCAATTGTTAGAATAAGTGACCAACGCTAGAGGGGGGTGAATAGCGTTTGATCGTAGAAATCGCAGGAATAAAAAAACTTAAAAGAGAAGTAAATAGAAGAGTAAGAGGCACACCGAATTTTACCCTGGTTCACCACAACTTGTGCCTAATCCAGCCTCCCGAGAGACTCTCTCAAGCTACACTACTTCCGTTAAGCTTACGGGTGCTTAACAAACCGTTACAACCTGAGAACTCGAGTTCCACAAGCCTCAACAACACTTGCTCGGAGATACTGCACTCCAAGACTTCAACCCGAAGGAAAATACCTTTCCTTCGTACAACCAAGGGAAACAAGCTTCCCTTAACGTGTATACAACACTAAGACACTCAAGAACAAGACTCTCTTTAAGAGTAGATGTTGAGTAAACTATATACGCTCAAGAACAACTCAAACTACACAAATTGGCTCTAGAAAGCTATGGAAAATAATGTTGTTTGGATGCAATGATAATATGAATAAAGTGAAGTGAATTGATTATAAAAGCAGACCCAAACACCTCTTTTTATAGTGCCAAAATAGGCTCCAACGGACCAATGCATTAAAGGGGTGATTGGCTTGATTTATGGGATTGAAAAGATTTGGGATCTGCAGAATATTGGCTTCCCAGCGATGTATGGACATTACCCATCGCTGGTAGGCCAATTTTCCTTCAGTTTTGAAGCCAACGGTTACCTACCCATCGATAGGTACAAGCTTCCCATCGCTGCGTGGGAGGTTGACTTCCAAACAAGGAAAGAATCAACCTTAAATGACTTCCAACGGTCATGCCTTCCCATCGATGGTTAAGCCTTCCCATCGCTGGGTTCCCATCGATGGGTAAAGTTTCCCATCGCTGGGTAAGGGCATTCTGCCTTGTGATAATATTGGACCAAGGCTTGAACAGCGATGGGTAGAGCTTCCCATCGCTGTTTGGCATGGTTCTGGAAGTTGGTTTGGCTAAGGGGCTACTTACCCATCGATGGGATGTTCTTCCCATCGCTGGGTGGGTGGTTAGCCAAAAACCTATGGTTTTTGCCTTAACCACGGCCTAGCCAACCGATGCAAAAACCGACCAAAAAATCCAAAGTTCTCCAAAATAAAAACCAAGTGTTTAAAACACTTATTTGATGTATTTGGCTAATAAATCAAGTGAGACATTTTAAAAATCACGTCATTTGAGTAAAAACCATGGCTAGCCAAGTTTATGCCGTTTTGCGTGGTTTTTATCAAACGACTAAAAGCGAGAGATGGTTTTCAAAGTGTTTTTGTTGGAGAACCGTTTAAACATGCCAAAGAGTGAAAGCATATCAGAAAATGCTGAAAACCACTTGGTTGGTTCGGATGCCAAAAACCAAACCCGACAACCGAAAGCCGAACGCTGGTTTCTGAAAGCCGAACACTGGATGGCTTGGTTTTTGGTTTGGGCGAACACCAAGTATTTTTAATGACTTAAACAAGTTTAAAACCATTTTTATGATGTAAGAAATGCAATGAGAGTTTTTAGCCTAAAGAGCCAAGGTGTAAAGATTGGGTCGGTCTTGATCACAATAAAGACCGACTCAATACTATGATTAAGGTCTTCGTTCTTGGTCTTCGTTTAGCTCTTGCTCTTATCTTCGTTCTTCGCCTTGTATATTCAATGTTCGACTTGATCACGACGGTTTGGCATTATCAAAACCTGTTACAAAAACGAACACGGCTTTAGTACGAAAACGTGACAAGCCCGTGTTTCAACATAGATTACGTAAAATCAACATTTTGTTAAAATGTGATCCTAAGGTCCACGTTAAAATGTGAACCTTCTTATGTTAGCCTTGGTTTGCTAAGCCTTGTGTTTTGATGTTAACAAACAATATAAAAATTTAACGTTTGTTCAAATGTTTCAAGTTCAACAAGAATCCATTAAGATTCATTCTCAAAAATGAAGTTAAAACACTAAACTAGTGTAGAATATAGGTAGAAACTGATGTAAGGATATGATTTTATATACCTATATTCACAAGCTCAAAAGCACTCACAAAATATTTTTAAAACCATCCCATAAACATTTTCAAATATCTAAAAGGTTTTAAACCCAAACACGAAGGATTAAGGGAATTTTGAAAAAATCAAAACAGAGCCACGGTACCCCAACTGGTACCCTATACCGCCTACACGGTAGGGTATACCGCCTACACGGTACCCCAGTACCGTTAGACACCAGGTACCGCCAGAGCCGAATGGATTTTTAGTGGCACACGGTACCGAGGTACCGCCACTCACGGTACCCCCTACCGTACGCACAGTACCATGCTACCGTGAGGACGGTACCGGCCTACCGTGACCGTTGGGTTGCTATTCCTGATTTTTAAGTTTGAATTAAATCAACCCTAATCACCTCCCAACGGCTAATTTACATCCTCCACTATAAATACAAGCTTAATCCTTCATATTTATTATAGAAACAAAGCTCCAAACATCCTTCCTTTATATTCTAAGTGTGTTCATTCTTTTATTCATTATTTTCAATATTTTGGCTATTTCAAGAGCCTTCAAATCCTGATTTTTATACACACACTTTGAGCTTGTGTTTCTAGTTATATACTCTCATATTCATAAGTTTGTATTTTATTTTTGAGAGTGTATAATTTCCATCTACACCGGCTAAGATTTGTTCTTCATTTTTATATTCTAGCTGTTGTGTAGAACCTTTGTTTGTGTTCTTCATACACACTTTCTTACGGTCGAGAATAGCCGTTAAATTCTCACGTTGTAACGGTTAAGGATAGCCGTATAAATCCTTTGGTAGAAATTAAAGGATAGCCTTTGAAATCCTTGGGCGAACGGTAGAAGATAGCCGTTAAATCTTCGTTGTAAACGGTTCGACTCGAACTCCTTCTCAAGGATCTTCGAATCCACTAAGTCCCGATCTCTTGAACTCTGTCAAAGCACCGCACTAGTATGGCAAACAACTCTTGCTAATAGGATTCACTGCGAGATTTCACAATGGCTATCTCGAACCGTTCGAGATAGCCATTGTGAAATCTCGGAGTGAATCCTATTAGCAAGGGTTGTTTGCCATACTAGTGCGGTGCTTTGACAGAGTTCAAGAGACTGGGACTTAGTGGATTCGGAAATCCTTTAGAAGGAGCCTCGAGGTACTAGAGTAGGGAGTTCCCGAACTTGTACAAAATCGGCGTGCATTTTATTTACGGTTTTATTTCTACGTTTTATATATTGCTTCCGCATTTGCCAACACCGTTTTTTGTTAAACTCCGAAAAGTTTTCAAACGCTTTATTCGGCCCCCTCTCTAAGGCATGGGCACAACAACAAATACCGACTAACATATTACACTTTTCATGGACCGGTAAGTGAATATTTTTTAAAAAAGATCCAATTCTTTTATGATATTAATACACCAAGGTCTATAAAATGAGCATGAACCGTTGGACTGCGGAAAAATTTGCCTTATAATAAAACTTTTAATCCCCCCCCCCCCTCCCCGCACAAAAAAAACTTTCATTTAATAAATAAGATATACTCCGTATTTTTTACCTCTAAATCAATGTCATGCGGGTATTTGTTTATGATATGTTATAATTAAGTTATTTTTTATTCTATTTATTTCAATATTGATGTAAAATTGAAATGTATAAAATATTTTAAAAGTAACACTAAATTATTTATAAAACAAGTGATGATTGCACTACAATTGTGTCAAAATAAAAAAATACTATACGTAATTTTATAGTTCGAATATATTGATTTTTATGGTTTGATTTTAGTACTGGACAATTTAAATTCCAAAATATATTATTTTTCATTATATATTATGATATGATATTCTTAATTAAGTTATAGAATACAATTGTTCAACATTACAGAGGAAATATAATTAAGGAATAGATAAAATCAATTTTATTAGAAAATACAAGTATTTTCCAATTTTGTATTTTTTTCACTTCATTTATAATAAAACCGACGGGGTTCTAGTGACACCCACTTTTAAGGACACTAGCGGTGCCACTGTCATTTTGGGCACTTCCGGTGGGTTGGGGGTAGGAACCGTCAATTTTACGAACGGAGCACCGGAAATAATCCAAAATGATAGTGGCACCAGAATGTCACCATACTCCGATGTCACTAGAACCCCACCGCAATAAAACTATCAAGGAATAAATGAGATTCTCTTCCCTAAAAAAATATACTTTCTTAATCTCTAATACAAATAGTGACAAACAGTTAATCACTAACTCTGATGCAAATTAAACAGCTAAACTCTAACTTTGTTCCCATAAATAAATTCATATTTGTTTATGACATGTTTAAAGAACGTTGGTTTGTATTTTATTTATTTTCAATATTAATGTAAAATAAAATATAAAAAAGCATTTTAATCTTTACATTAATATGTGATAAAATAAAAAAGGACTAGAATATTGTTTTAAATGATCGAACATTTAAATTAAATAAATTAAGAAATGAAGATTTTCACAGGCTTGAATGATTATGTGTTCAAAGGAAGGAAAAAATTGGAAAAAAATACTATCAAATATTTTGTAAATTTCTATTCAGAATCACCAGATTAATAATTTTTTTATATTGATTTTCTTGAGCTAATGTATGGAAGTGCAAATCCATGCTTTTATTTTTTTGAGGGAAGTGCAAATCCATGTTAATCCATGCTAATGTAGGGAAGTGCTTATTTTTTTGAATCATAGTATTGCTAATTCATACTTTTATTTTTAAATCATGTGTGGAGAAAAGAATCATTTTTTTTTAATCAATGCAAGATAGGGGATCATATTAATGCATGAGAGATGAATAATATTATTGATTTCACTATTCTAAATTAATGCGGCGATATGTGGTAGAAGAATCATATTCTTTGAATCATAAGGTTGTATTTAGTTATCAAATTTCTAAATTAATGCGAAGGAGACCTGATAATCATAGGATCAGAATTTTTATGAAAGTAAAGGATTTTAGAGGTGATCCAATTTTGTTCCATTCCTAGGATTGCACGGGTTAAAATTCATTTTATTCACATTATTTTATGGTTTTGATCAATGATAATTTAGAATGTTTTATTACAAAGTGTTACTTTACAATAGATATGAATGTAAGCACTACAATTAAGTGTAGACACTTAAGTATCTATTTAACAAGTAAAATTTGCACTAAATAGGACTAAAACATAATGACTTTCCCAATGTAGGACTTAAACTTTTTTATTCCCTAAATAGGACTTAATAATGACCTAGTGGGAAGAATAATGTCCAGTAATGATGGACATTTACTTGAATAATGACTACTTGTTAATGACCAAAAGTCCTACATTGGGAAATAAAAACATATGGTCCTATATTGGAAAAGTCATTATGTTTTAGTCATATTTAGGTAAATTTCTCATTTAACAATGTATAGTTGAGTTTAAAAAGTTTCTAAAAAGGTGGACTATATCCTTTCCATTACTATAATATTTGAGACTCGGATCACAAAATTTTGACATGCGGCAGGTCTATTTGGCAATTTTTAACATGTCATCCACCACCTATTTATTATGTTAATGAGTTGGAAATTTTAGTTAATACAAGGACTAGTGATTTGACATTATTTTATTTCTTTTTTTAATTTATTAAACATAGTGATCAAATTAAAACTACACATGTCCTCTAAAAATTTTCTGTTTTGATTTTTTCTGGTCAAATAGTGATATTCTCTGACCACAAAATAAACATAATTTCAATAAATAAATGTTATAAAAAATTGATATATCAAAAGTATATCCTAAGATGAACCCAAGTGTATTGAATTTATATTGAAATTAAATATACTTTTTTCATAATTTGTAAGGAAAGAGTGCCACTATTTGGACAAAAAGTCAAAACGAGTTTAATGCGATTAATCTTAAGAATTAGTAACTAGATTATCTTTTAACGCACCAATTAGTTTTTCAAGTAATATGTTTGACCAATGAAATTTTTATAATATATTAGTAAAAATATTATATTAAACATATTATTCGGATATTAAAGTCTAAATTTTTATTTTTTATTTCATTCTATATTTGTTTGTTATTCTAACTTGCAGGACAGGTACCGCGGATTTTTGGGAGCTATTAGTCCCCACTTTGTTCCAATGAATTATGCTGAGGCTGTCCTTCACTCCAATTGGCGTGATGCCATGCACAAGGAAATTCAAGCCCTGGAGAATAATCATACTTGGGATCTCACGACATTACCTCCCAACCGGACAACTTTGGGGTGTCAATGGGTTTTTAAAACAAAATTCAACTCTAATGGTAATAAAGAGTGTGACAAGGCTAGACTGGTTGTTCTTGGGAATCACCAGACATTGGGAGTTGATTATACATGTAATTTTGCTCCCGTTGCAAAAATGGGATCTGTTCGGGTGCTCCTGGCCGTCACTGCTGCTAAGGGGTGGCAAGTCCACCAGCTTTATGTCAACAATGCTTTTCTTCATGGCGATTTGGTGGAGGTGGTTTACATGCGTCTGTTGCCTGGTTATGCACAGTGCCATCCAGGCAAGGTGCGCCGCCTGCGTAAGTCTTTGTATGGATTGTGTTAGTCACCCCAAAATTGGTTTGCTAAACTGACATGCGCCCTCCGCCGCTATGGTTTTTCACAGGCTCATGCTGATCATATCTTATTCGTTCATCGTCGCGGTCCCGATATTTTGATTGTTCTGGTTTATGTTGATATTTTGGTTTCAAGTAATAACGTTCACCTGTGTGCTTCTTTTAAGGCTTATCTGCATCAGTGCTTTCACCTCAAAGATTTGGGACCCTTATCTTATTTTTTGGGAATTGAGTGTATTTGCTCTGCGGAGGGGATAGTCCTGTGTCAGCAAAAATACGCCTTAGACATTCTTCACGAAGCTGGTATGGTGGGATGCAAGCCAGCCGACACTCCCATTGTGCCCAATCACGGCTTGGCCCAGTCAACTAGTGCTGCACTCTGGGACCCAGCTCAGTATCGGCGTTTCATTGCTTGCCTGATTTATCTCACCATTACCCGACCAGATCTCTCCTACTTGATCCATGTGTTGTCCTAGTTTATGCATGCTCCCCGGCTCGATCATATGTGATAAAAGTATTAGGGAGAGTTTATGTTGGTTTTCTCCAAAAGGTTTTGTCTCCATACAAAGAGCTCCTACCCTACTTAGAGAAATAGAATCCAAATCCTAGAAGGAAACAAATAATACAAGAACAAATCTAACTTGGAAATAAAGCATACCGAATCCAAAAGGGATTCGGCCTTCCTTTGTGTGTGCTGGCCAAGTAGCTTCCGTAATACCCCCCCCCCCCCAAGCGGGTACGTGTAGATTACGAGTACCCAGCTTGGACAACAGATACATAAAAGGTGCAATGGGCAATGCTTTGGTCAAGATGTCAGCAGGTGGATCAGCAAAAGCAATGTGCATGGTGCGCTCATGAAATACCGGACTGGCTTCTATGTGAATCGTATCTTGACTATCACAAAATAACTTCATAGGGAGGCGCACCTTGATTCCAAATGACAGAAGAAGAGACCGCAACCACTTGAGTTCACATATAGTAGTGGCCATCGCACGATATTCAGCTTCAACCGATGAACGAGAAACAGTATGTTGTTTCTTTTTTCGCAAAGAAATGGGTGAATCTCCAAGCTTTATAGAGTGTCTTGTCACAGAGCGACGAGTGAGCAGACAACTTACCCAATCGGAGTCACAGAAAGCCGTGAGTGACAAATCACCGTCCGCAGGAAGAAAAAGACCTTGTCCAAGCTGAGATTTCAAATAGCGAAGAGTATGTTCTGCAGCATCCCAATGCTCCTGGCGTGGGGTTCCCATAAATTGTGAGAGAGTGTGAACTGCATAAGATAAATCAGGCCAAGAAATTCAAAAAACTGCTGCTGGGTACCTTATGTTTTATTGTAAGAACTGCCAAGTGTCCCTAATTTTCAAAATATACTCTCAGTTACCCTAAATTTTAAAAAAACTTACCGAGAGGATACTTTCCAACTTCTCCGTTAACCCCATTTTGTCCGTCAAATAACCCAAATTCATCATCATCATTATCATTATATCATGATGACCATCTTTGTTCTTCCTCCTCTCTTCTTTTTCTCTTTCTTTTTCTTTCTTCATTTTCTTCTCATCCACCCACTTCCAATCTTTCAGGCCCCCACCCCTCACCCTTTATTTCTTCTTCTTCTCCTTCTATTAATATTATTATTATAATATTAATAATATTATTATTATTACTTTTATTATTATTATTATTTATTACAAAGTATTATTTTATTTTTCTAAATTATTATTTTTAATATTAAAAATTAATATTAATATTTTTTAATATTTAACTAATTATTATTATTACTTATTTATTATGAAGTATAATTTCCTTCTACCTCTACTATTTATTATTATTATGAAGTAATATTTTATTCTTCTTCTATTATCATTATTCATTATTATTATTATTAAAAATTAACTAATAGTTTCACAATAAAATTGAAGGTGCCCGATAGTTCTAAGCACAAAACTATGGGTACCAAACAGTAATTTTTGTTTTTCTACATTAATGGCGATTGTGATAGATTAATGGAGTATACAATTTTTTGGTGGGAGCTTTAGTGTTTTTTTAAAATATAGTTAATAATGATGGTAATAATAATAATAATAATGATAATGATAATAATAATAATAATAATAATAATAATTATAATTATAATGATGGTAATAATGACGGTAATAATAAGAATAATAATAATAATAATAATAATAATGGTAATAATAATAATAATAATAATAATAATAATAATAATAATAATATTAGAAGGAGAAGAAGAAGAAATAAGGGTGAGTGGTGGTTGTACAGAAGATCGGAAGTGGAAAGAGGAGAAGGAGAAGAAGAAGAAGAAAAAAGAAAAAAGAGAAAAAGAGGAGGAGGAAGAACGAAGATGGGGATTGGGGATGGTGGTGGTGGAATGATGATGATGATGATGGTGCACTTAACGGAGAATGGATGGAAAATCTCCTCTCGGTATATTTTTTTATAATTTAGGGTACCTGAGAGTATATTTTAAAAATTAGGGGTACCTGGCAGTTCTTACCACAAAATACGGAGTACCTGGCAGCAATTTTTTGCCGAGAAATTGTCAAATAAATAAGCCAACCAACAAGGTGATGGTTGGAGAAGTTACAGGGCTTCGGCGAGAGCAAGATGATGGTTCGCCGGAAGAGGGGTGCTAGCCGGTCGTGCCCCAAGCATGCTAGACTCCATCAAAATATCCAAAGCATATTTTCCTTGACACAACAAGATGCCCTTATAGTTTCGTGCCACCTCCAAACCCTTCATATGATAACATTGAGACAAGTAGAGCTTAAATTTTCCAATAAATAACTCATCAGTTCCAGCAATAATAATATCATCCACGTAGATCAGGACATGCACCACAACACCCCCCGCCCGAGCCGTAGGTAACGAGACTATTGTCGGCTTTAGATTGGCGAAATCCAAACTTGTGAAACGCGGAGGTCAACTTAGCAAACCAATAACGAGGTGCCTGACGCAACGCATATAAGGACTTGTGCAAACGGCACACCAGTCCATGATAGCGCGACGCTGAACCTAGGGGCAACTGCATATATATCTCGTCATTAAGATCGCCATGAAGAAAAGCATTGTGTACATCCATCTGATGTAAATGCCACTGACTTGTAGCAGTGAGGGCCAACAGGGTACGCACCGTAACCAATTTAGCAGTGGGTGCAAAAGTCTCTTTAAAAATCAACTCCTTCATTCTGTTTCTTTCTAAGCACAACTAGGCGTGCTTTGTAACGTTCAATAGAGCCATCAAACTTGTGTTTGATCTTGAACAGCCACTTTGAGCCAATCGTCTTTTGTCCGGGAGGAGTGGGACAGGAGACCAAGTTTTGTTATCTTTCAGGGCTCTCAACTCGTCTCGCATATCCTCTCGCCAGTGTGGATACTTAGCAGCCTCATAAAAGTGTGTAAGTTTAGGTTCTGCACTTATAGCTGCCAAGAAACATCTACGGGACAAAGAAAAATTGTCATAAGTAATAAACTTTGTAATACAGTGAGCCATACCTGAGGGTGGATCCGGGATGGTGATGCAGCTTCAGGATGTTGAATGGTGTTAACAATGAAGTCTCGTAACCATGTTGAAGGTTGTCGTTCATGAGTTCCCCTACGTAAGCAGTTACGAGGGACGCTAGAGCCAATGGGGCTGCCGGCAAGGACTATATCAGTGGAGGCATCGTCGGAAGGAGGAACGCCGACACCAGTGGGGTTACCGGATTGTTAGGTTTGAGCACTGGAGTTATTCACGGTATTCTGGGTTTTGTCATGGGAGTCATCGGGTGTGTGGTTGTTATGGCGCCAGTGGGGCTACTAGAGGATGGATTGGACGTTGTGGTAGAGGTGGCGGGTAGTGACGTGCGTTCGTCATCTTCCACGAGATCAAAGATTTTGGCCATAGTGTCACTCTGTTGTGAAGGTGGTCCATGGGTTGAGAATGGAAAAGTTTCTTCAAAGAATTTGACGTCTCGACTTACCAAAATTTTGTTCGTTTCTAAATCGAGAAGACGCTAACCTTTTTTACCAAAAGGATATCCAAGGAAGACACATTTTCGCGAACGACTAGAAAATTTATCACCACGATGATTTTGATTATGTGCATATGTGTGGCACCCAAAGGTGCGAATATGGGAAAAAATAGGAGGCTAACCAAATAATGTTTCATAAGGTGTTTTATTGTGGAGGAGTGGGGACGGGGTGCAATTGATCAGATACCTGGCTGTCAAAATGCAGTGTCCCCAAAACTTAATGGGTAGATTCGCTTGGAATCATAAAGCTCGAGCCACATTAAGGATGTTCCGATGCTTACGTTCCACACGTTCATTCTGTTGTGGGGTACCTACGCAGGATGATTCAAAAAGGATTCCCTGTGATTCGAAAAAAGGTTTCAAGTAAGTGAATTTTGTGTCATTGTCACTACAAACAATTTGGACCTTCTTTTCAAATTTACGTTTCACCATGGCGAAAAAATTATGGAGAAGAGAGGGGGTTTCATCTTTGTTATTAAGTAAATAGATCCAAACAGCTCGAGAAAATTCATCTACAATAATAAGGAAATATTTTGCCCTAGTTTGAGCTGGCGTTCGATATGCACCCCATAGATCACAATGAATCAAAGAAAAAGGAACAAGGGCTTTATTAAGACTTTCACGAAAAACATCACAACATTGTTTTGAACAAAGACAAATATCACAAGAAATATTAGAATCACGAATTTTAGTGGATTTTACTTAAGGCCAGGCAACATTTGAACAACGAATGAGAAGGGTGTCCTAATCTCTTATGCCAGGTTGCCACATCCTCAACAACATTCACATTACAGAATTTGTCGGTCACACCCTTCTGGAGATAATTTTTTCCTCCAAGCTGCTTACCCATTCATATCACTGTCCTCAAGGCACAGTCCTGTATAAAGCAAAGTTCATTAGCAAACAACACAATTAATCTTCTGTCTTGTATAAGTTGCGAGACAAATATAAGATTGTAGTTAAGTTTAGGAACAAACAACACATTTTCCAAAACTAGTTTATCATTTAAACAAACACTCCCTCATTTTGCCATGACCTTTTCTCCACTGGGAAACCCAACTGAGCAAGCCGTTATCCATTCAACGTATATCACCTTTCATGTGCCGACTTACTCCACTATCGATTATCCAAGAAGTTATAGACATACCATCAAGGTATGTTCTTTCTTTTCTTTCAAGATTCCTGGTGGTCCCAAAGTGGTAAATTACAAAGTCTAGAGGGGGGGTGAATAGACTTTGTTACAGATTTAAAATCTTTTTTGTTTCTTTTGAAAACGAGAAAATGAGTGTTAATCTAGAGTCCTTGTGAACTTTAGATTGTGTGCGGAATTTGGTGGGTGGAGTGAGCAGTAATCAATATGGATAGGTTAGTTTTCACAGTTAATATAATTGCAAGTAAGAATAAAGATAAGAGAGAGAGACACGCAAACTTTAACGAGGTTCGAAGGTGGGGTAATCCTTCTACGTCCTCAAAATCCACTATGTAGTTGGTTGTTGAATAATGAACCAACAGTTACACTTGTGTGAATTTCTGCACGGTATATCTTCACAAGACCAATGTTGCTACTGCACTCGTGCTGGCTTTGTTGTTCCTTCGAAGGTCAAGCTTCTTCAACAACTGCAAGATCCGAACAATAGGACTTGCAAGATCAACTTGTAAGAGAGTTGACCTACCCCCTTTTAATCAATAAGTTTGATCAAAAGTAATATCCTTCAACGTGGTGTGGTGCTTGAGGCAAGGAAACCTTCAAGTGTTTACACTATAGCTTTTTGGAAGGAGGAGAAGTTTGCTTCTGGATAAGGAGTTTAGAAATCTCTCTTTACCAAGCTTTTTGGGCTAACTGTGAATGAGATAGCTTTAGTGATTGCTTCGTTGTGTTGTTGTATCAACGTATCTCATCGTGTTCTCTTCAGTCTTCCAAGGATGCTATTTATAGCTGGATTGGATAATCTATCCGTTGAATCATAATAGATTATCCGTTGCATTTGCTGGCTTCAATTTTGAATGAAGATTGTGATTTGAAGATTCTTCATTGAAGTGGGTGGTTTGGACGTACCCAATTGTTGAGAAAGGATTCCTTCTTCCATAGAATCTGTCTTTTAGCCGTTGTTCAAGAATTCAAGACTGTAGCACTTTACTCTGTTTGTCTTCTAGTGCTTGTTTAGGAATTCTGGACAGGTTCTTCAATTTTTGGAGATTCAGACTTTGTCTTCGAGTCATTTGTTTTTGAATCAGCATAATTATCTTTAATCTAGCCGTTGAAAATCAAGAGATTGATTTTTCCTTACTAACGGGTAGAATTTCTTCATTCAAGACTTAGATAATTATCTAAGTCCTTTCTCACTTGTCCGTTTCCTGAGAATTCCGGTCTTCCTTGAGGCATCCGGTTCTTCGCTGACAAATCCAGAGACGTCATTCTCAGACTTCCGGGTGAGAGAGAGATCCGCGCTAGTCTTCCGATTTGGATGACTTAGCCTTCAGCGGGTTGTAGCGAGACATCCGGTTCTTATGTAGTCTTCCGGATCTGAGGATTTTCATCTGATTGAGAAATCCTTACTTGTCTCTGACATTTCCGATCAAGATATCCAATTTCCATATCACTAAATTTGATTAAGTCTTCAGGCATCAAAACGTTTAAAGAAATATCACAGCTTTATTGGAAATCTCAAGAGCTCGGTTTTGACAATATTTCTAAAAAGAAAAATTACATTGAATATTGGGGAAGACCTAAAGTCCCTAATACATTCTAAATACATCATCATCAAAATCTATAATATTTTTCCCAACAATTTCCGCCTTTTTTATGATGACAAACAAGTGCTTAAGAGTTTCGGTCGCTGTACTGAGAACTAATTTTGTAACTTTCTTTTAGTTTCTCATAATATACAGCTTGTTAACAAAAACTCTTAAACAAGTACAATTCAAATTACAATAATTCCTAAACCAAGTTTTTGTCTTGAGATTTTGTGATCTCTTCCGCCATTGACTGTTTTCAGCTTCACCAGATTCTGCTTGGCAGAGCTGTTGGCGTTGCGTTTGATAGATCTTTAATATCCAAAGTGGATATTTAAGATCTTGGAAGCAACACATCTTTCAAATTAAGAAGAAAGATAGAGGGAGTGTTGTTCCAGAGAAGGTGTATGGTCTAATACTGAAAAATACGAGATTTCCACCATAGACCTTCTCTACTTCCGAGATTCTCACCATAGACCTTAAAAGTCTTTTCTTCTCAATAGACTTCTTCCATTGCCGTCTATGAGGGTGAGAAAGAAAAATTTCTCCATTGAGGATATTTTTCTTGGTGTGTTCCTTAGACAGTGAGTTTGGGGACTTTTCATATTGAGAGAGTTGTTTGTGATGGAAATGGATTGAGATATCTTGATTTAAATAGGAGAAGAGAAGGTTCATGGGTTCCATTAAGTGGGTAGTTGGAACAGTGAGGGTAAAGGAGTTTCAACTTCCAAGAAGTTGAAAAGTAAAACGAATCTTTTACCAGTTACCAAAGAATTGAAACTGTTTTAATTTGAAAATCAGTTTCGATTGGTTTGAGAAACGTAACTGTTTTAGTTTGGCTAAGCCCAAAAGAGTGGCCCAAAAAGAAAAGAAAGCTATGTACTAAAGGGAAATTATTCCTATTGGGTTCTCAAGGCCCAAAATAAGACTATCATTTTTCATTCCCTATAGTTCTAATTTCTACTTAGGACGAGGTAGCACCAAAACAAATATGAATATTTAAAAGAAAAGTGGTACTATTTTTCCAAAGTCCTGTACATTTTTAAACATCCTAGGGACCAGTACTTTCAGAGCTGGTTGGAAATGAATTAAGGACTAAAGCTTAGTTTAAGAAGGCAGATTTTGTAAAGTATCTGAATCGGAGATTTCCAATTTTAGTACCAAAACTGAGATATTCGTCTTCCATTGCTTAGAGCTCATCAATAATTCATAGCCAAAAACAATTGTTAGCCAAAACTAGGTAAGTTCCCCCTGAATTACATTCCCCCTGAATGTATGCGCTTCAGAAAAATAATTAAGACAAAATCATACCTGAGATAAGCATAATCAAGCATAATAAGCGCAATTAAGGCATACTTAAGCAATGTTTAAACCAATCAAGCAATGTTTAAACAAGAAGGTGTTTTCATCAAAACAAATGTTTTCACATACTTTCCCCCTGGTTTGATGAAAAGAACCTTCAGTTCCTTTTGCGTTTTGAAGATCCGGAAACCTCACTGATGCCCTGCATGTTCCCACACAGTTCTTTGATGCGCCTTAAGTTTTCACGCCTTTCCTCTGTTTGAGCAGCATCTGAGAAGTGGTCAGCAACTGCACCTATAAATTCTGTTCCATCCAGTCCTGAGCTGGATAGGTGCTGTGCTGAGTTTTCCGGATTTCTTTGCTGTGCTTCAAGGATCAGATTAGTCATGTTCAGATGAGAAGGGATATAAGATGCTTCTCCTTCTTTGACTGCAATAGGGAGCTATGGTATTCGAGATGGACAGTGTTGTTGGAGAATCACTTCCATCTTGCGGTTCCCAGAATGTGCACCAATAAGTCTGAACAGCTTGCATGCTTCCTTTTGATTGTCAATGATCACCTTCAAGTAGTCTTTGGTTACTACCTGATCTGCTGAAGCTATTGCTAGGGCTGATCTAATGTCCATTTGGAGAAGGGACATCTGTTTTTGTAGACCAACTGTGACATTTGCTATTTGCTCCTTGACTTTGTTGAATTCATTGAATTGCAGTTGACTGTCAGAGGTGTATATTTCCATCGTATTGCTCACAGTTTTACTCAATAGAGAGATGATCTCTAGAGTCTTTTCTACTGATTTACTTATCTCCTTGAGATCAGCGCTGTGTTTCTCTTCAGATTTCTCTATCAGCTCAGTGTGTTTGGCTTCCATTAGCTCTATCTCTTGCCTAAAGGAGGCATGTTGCGATGCTAGGGCTGACTCAATCAGCCCTTGGACCTTCTTTGTCCAGGTTTCCGGTATCTCATCCGGAAGAGTAGGAGTGGAAGAGCTATAGAAGTGAAAATTGGTTACCTGATGAGGAGATGATGTCCTTTGAAAGAGTTGCAAAGGAAGAGATTCAGCATCTTCTTGCACATCTTCTTCATCAGTGATCTTTAGTGTCCTCTCAGATTCTCCTTCTGCTTCATCAAGTGCAAAATTTGATATGTATCTGGAGAGGGAGTCACTATCTTCAGCTTCATTTGGTTCTTCAAAAATGGCTATTGGAGTTTGAGAGACCTCCACTTCTGCCATCTGAGTTTCCTTCTCAGATTTTCCAGAGTGCCTTTGGACTTCTACTGCTTTCTCCATGATTTCTGGAATAGCTGACTGTTCCGGAATTTCTGCTGACTTTTCCAGAATCTCAAGTTGTGTCTAAATGGAGATCTCACAAGGAGTTGTGAGGATCTCGAGCACTTGAGATTGGATCAGTCGCTGAAATTCTTCTTCTTCAGTTGCTTCCTGGTTCTGCTCTTGTGGGGGAGAGGCTGCCTTCTCTTGAACAGTTTCAGTCAGAACCATTTCAAACGCAGGTGAGGTTTCCGGAAAGATAGGGAAATCCTCAGTTGTTGTTTCCAAAACAGCTATTTCTTCAGAAGTGAGAGCCATTTGATCTTCTGTGGCTTTTGAGAAGACTGGCTTGAAGACTGCAGTGTCTTCATCATCTGCTTCACAGTCTGAAACTGGTGTGTTGGCCAGGTATTCCATATGCAGGTCTTCAGGGTTCTTTTGCCATACCCAGAAATCATTCAAAATATCTTCAGAGTTGTGGTTGACTGGAATACCTAAGCACTTCTTGATAATCTTCTCATTCTTCAGCTGTTGGTCCCAATCCAACAATTGCTCTTCTGAATTTCCAACTTTCCAAGCTCTCCAATTATAGTAGAGCTGCCAGAATTTGTTGTCAGCATCATCTGTATGAGGCTGAGATGAGGTTGGAAGGCTTTGGACTTGAGGAATTTCTTCTTCAAATTGTTGAGGGCTCCGGTTTTGAATAGAGGTTTCCTCAGCAGTTTCCTTCTCCTTCAACTCATCCGGATTGACATTTTCAAATGTTGATGAAGAGTTGATCTTTCTCTTCTTCTTCCTTTGAAGTTCTCCATGGTCAGAGACTTCTTCTTCTTCTTCCAAACATACCAAGGCAAGGTTTGTGGTGCTTCAATGGAGGGAGAGGGGGACACCACTTGCTTTCTTTTGGCAGTCTTTGCCATATGGATGAGTAGGACATTATATGATGAGCTATCTTCTGCAGTGGCACTAGCACTGGCTCTGTTTTCTCCTTTGGAGGATAAGTAGTATAGCCAGTATCTTTCTCCATACTTCTTTCCTTTAGAAGCAATACCATAGACTCCAAAATATGTCCAAGGTATAGTCCTTGACAAAGATATTTCTGGTTGGGCTTTCCCAAATGCTTTGAGATGGAATTGAAAAAGTGTGCAGCCCAGTTTACCTTAGTTTTGGTAATGAGAGCGTTGATGATGAAGGCTCTCTCCTGGGTGATGTCATCGGCATGACCTCCACTCCCACATTCGAGGCAGGCGATGACCAGTTCCAAAACCAACTTGTAATCGTTGTTCAGATCTGCTTTCTTTGCTGGGCCAGAGGGAGCTTGCCCAGAGATTCCAATGATGTTCCAATCCAGATTTTTGACTGGAAATTTTCCAACTTCAACTCCAGAATTTGGAAGGCAAAGCTTTTCTCCCAATTTCTTTTGCGAAAGCTTCACTCTTGTACCTCCAACAGTGGACTTGATGACTGGAAATGTCCTCTGTGGGTTTTTCTTTGACTGAGCAGATTTGAGTTCTCCATTTTTGTAGAATTCAAGAACTTCTTCCTCGAATTTGAGGCGAATCTCCATTTGAAGAAATTCGGAGAGTTCTTGAGCGGCTATCATCTGCAGATAGCTTTGGAAGAATGTTGGGGATGAGTACTTGGCTTCTAACTTCTGAAAGTGGACATTTGCACCGACAACCTTCATTTTCTCAGGACATTTGCACCGACAACCTTCATTGCTCAAAAGGAATTTTTTGCAAGAACCCTAAGAGAGACCTAGGGTTCTTGCAAGTTCTTGAGAATTTTTCGCGAAGAAGATGACGAAGAATTTTTGAGTGGGCGGTTGAGATCTGAATAGTGGCGATTGGGTTTTAATGTGGGCGATTTATGCGGCTAGTGGCGATACTGTTCCCAAGGCCACGTTCTCACCCATCATTTTGACAGACGTGGAAAGTGAACTGCCACGTGCACTACATTCAGTCTAATTGAATTAGACCAATTTTGTGAAGCAAATCGGAAAACTTGGCTTCACTTAGTGGTTTGGTGAAGATATCCGCCAGTTGTTCTTCAGTTGAGATATACTCAATTTTGATATCTTTCTTTTCCACATGTTCTCTGATGAAGTGATGCTTGACATCAATGTGCTTAGTGCGAGAATGATGCACTGGGTTTTGAGAGATGGCTATGGCACTTTGATTGTCACAAAAGATTGTCACTTCCTTTGTTTTGACTCCATAGTCCAGTAGTTGTTGTTGGTAAACCCATTGTCTATAAGAAATTGAGACAATGTATCATACCAAGCTATTGGTGCTTGTTTGAGTCCATATAGCGCCTTCTTGAGTCTATACACCTGATCTCCCTTAGTGTGTAACTCAAATCCTGGAGGTTGTTCTACATACACTTCTTCCTCTAGGTTTCCGTTGAGAAATGCGCTTTTGACGTCCATTTGATAGACTTTGAAGTCCTTATGAGTAGCAAAGGCTAGAAACAGCCTTACAGCTTCAAGTCTTGCAACTGGAGCGAAGGTTTCATCAAAATCTATACCTTCTTCTTGACAATATGCTTTAGCAACTAACCGGGCCTTGTTTCTGACAACAACGCCGTTTTCATCCATCTTGTTCCGGAAGACCCACTTTGTCCCAATGACATGTTGATGAGTAGGTCTGGGAACAAGTTTCCAGACATCATTTCTGGAAAACTGGTTGAGTTCTTCTTGCATTGCATTGATCCAATCAGAATCAGCTAGAGCTTCTTCAATATTCTTTGGTTCTACTTGTGAGATGAAACAAGCAAGCATAGCTTCCAGATTCTGTTGGCGCTCCTTGTGCGAACACCAGATTGAAAATATCCAATGATCTGTTGAGGAGGATGATCCCTTAACCAACGAAGATTGTGTTGATTGGGATTGACTGGTTGATTTAGTTCAGCTTCTGGTTGAAGAACAGAGGTTGTTGGTGTTTCCGGATAGATTGGCACTGGGTCTCCATTTCCGGAATTGTTGCCGTTTGAGATATCCGGAATATTGGAAGGCTAGCCAAGATTTCCGGAGGGCTCAGCACTGTCTAAATCTGGATTCCTCAGTGAAGTCTTCAGAGGCAGACTTCTGAATGGAATGAACTCCGTAGGTTTCATTCTATCTTCTTCATTGACTTCTTCATCCTTGTCTGATAGATCTAGAACCTCATGATCATGCTTTGATGGTTTGTCAACCACATGTTTTTCATCAAAGATAACATGTATTGACTCTTCAGTGATCATGGTTCTTTTGTTGAAGACTCTGAATGCCTTGCTCACCATGGAATATCCTAGGAAGATGGCCTCATCTGACTTCTCATGAAAAGTGTTCAGATGATTCTTCCCGTTGTTTAACACAAAGCACTTGCTCCCAAAAATATGGAAATATGATATATTAGGCTTTCTCCCGTTCCACAGTTCATAGGGAGTTTTGTTGTGCCTTTTATAGATCATACTCCTATTTTGAGTATAGCAGGCTGTGTTAACTGCTTCAGCCCAGAACTTCTTTGGTAAGGAAGCTTCTGCTAGCATGGTTCTCACTGCTTCCTTCAGGGTTCTGTTCCTTCTTTCAGCTACACCATTCTGTTGAGGTGTCCTTGCTGCAGATGTCTGATGAAGAATTCCGTTTTCTTCACAGTAGTGAATGATGATTTCATTTAGGAATTCTGTGCCTTTGTCAGATCTAATCTTCTGAATGGTCTCACTTGCTTGGTTTTGAATCAGCTTCATGCAGTTGGTGAGTTTCCCTTGAGTCTCCTTCTTGCTGTTGAGGTGGATTGTCCACGTGTATCTTGAGTAATCACCAACTACCACCAGGACATATTTCTTTCCACTTAGACTTATTGGAGTAACAGGGCCAAATAAGTCCATGTGAATAATACTTAATATCCTTGTAGTTGAGGGTGCCGATTTTGCCTTGAAGGTGGACTTGACTTGCTTTCCTTTTTTGCAAGCATCACAAATACTTTCCTTTCTGAATGCCGCTTTGGGAAGACCTTCTACTAACTCTTGTTTGGAAAGCTTGTTGAGGGTTTTGAAGTTGAGATGACTCAACCTCTTATGCCAAAGCCATAGAAGGTTAGTGTCACCTTTGCTGATTAGGCATGCTTCCTTGACATTGTCCCACATTACTTCATAGATGTTCCTGATTCTCTTCCCAGAGAGAATGACTTCATTTGTGGAGATGTTCTTGAGAGATGCCATGTCCTTGCAGAATTCCAAGGAGTAACCTTTATCACAAAACTGACTTATGCTAAGAAGGTTGTAATTGAGCCCTTCAACATAAGATACAGCTTGGATGGTTAGTCCCTTGTACACCAGATTTCCTAGCCCTTTAGTAAGGCCGAAATCATTGCTTCTTCCAAAAGTAACTCTTGGACCATCATAGGAATTAGATTGCTCAAAAGGCTCGCATCACCCGTCATGTGTCTTGAACAGCCACTGTTTAAGAACCAGACACCTGGGTACTTAGTGGCTTTCTGCATTAGAAGGAGGAAGATTTTGGTACCCAATTATGTTTGGGTCCGGTGTAGTTAATGGTGTGTGTCCCTACATCAAGTTTGAAGTTGCAGGGAATCTTCCTTGCAGCTCTAAACTTGTTGGGATTGTAATCATAGTTGTAGGCATAAAACTTCCTACGTGCAGGAGGTGTTATTTCCTGTTTCCTCCTAGCAAACCTAGGTTGATAAGACCTATAATTTTGTCTAGGTTGTGCATAGTGTGTCCTGTGTCGGTTATAAGCATACTTAGGTGGCACAAATAGCTTCTGGGGTGGAGGGTGACTATATCTTGCATAGTTCTCCACTCAGAATTTCTTGGAAAACTCCTGTCTACCCCATAATGGGTATAGCCTCGTGTATAATGGGGGTTAGAAGGTTTTCTTCTGAAATTATTTCCTTTTTTAGGTTTGTCCAGCTTCCTATAGTTCTTAGGAGGGACTACCTTTTTGGAAACTTCTGTTGGTTTTTCCTTTTCCTTCCCTTTCTGCTTATTTGGTTTAGCAGTAGGTTTAGGAGGGATGAAAGTTGTTTTCCCTTTCCTTTTAGAGCTAGAGGAGTCAACCCAAGTCCTTCACGACCCTTATGTTTGGTCGTTTCAAGAAGCTTATCCACTGCCTCTTTTGACTTAAGAGTCCCTAGTTCTTTGTTAAGGGATTTCACCTTTTCAGAGAGAGATTCATTTTCAGTCTTGAGTTGAGTGATCTCATTCAGTTGACTTTTCTGACCTTCAGTCAACTTGAGATTCTCTTCACTCAATTGATTATTCTCCTCTGTTAAGGAAGAATGTTTGAGATTTATCTCCTCAAGTCTTTCATCATCTTTTTGAACTGGTCAAAAAGATTTTCAGAAGTTGGTATGCTTTCATAAGAAGATGAGCAGGAGGTTTGTGAGGTTACCTCTTGATCAGCATCATCTTGGCCATTAGGCAGAGAGTGTCATCTTCTGACATGGTCCACCTATCCTCATGGTTGGACTTTTCAGCTCTGCGCTCTATGCAGACGAGAGCTTCTTCATCCGAGCTTGAGCTGGATGACTCGTCACTTTCAGCAGCAACCATTGCCTTCTTTTTCTTCTCGTTCCTTTCTCTTTCTCCGTACTTCTCCACTTTTGGGTATGGGCACGCTGACTTCCAGTGGCCAGGCTTCCTGCAGTTGTAACACAAATAAGATTCAGGAGGAGAGTCACTTACCTGTGGCTTTACCTTGGATGGCCTTCTGACTTAGTCAGCTTTCTTGAAGAACTTTTTGAACTTCCGGAATTGCTTGACCATCATGGCAAATTCCTCATCGTAGTTCTCCATTTTTGAACTTGACGGCTGGCTGGAGGAGGGTGTGTCACAGTTCCTTGGGCATGTCCCTTCACTTGATGGGACTCTTGGAGTTGTCATCAATGCCGTGGGGAAGGGAGTGACTTGTTCTTCCTTCTTCTTCTTCAGCTCGTGCTCATAGGTTCTGAGCTCATCAAGAAGACCTTGAATAGTGTAGTTCTCCAGATTTCTTCCTTCTTCCATGGCTGTGGCTTTGGTGTACCATTCAGTTGGAAGAGATCTTAGCAACCTTACATTCTTTTCTTTGGGAGAAAGAACGTGGTTAAGTGATGCAAGATCATTCAAGATTTTGTGGAATCTTTCATCCAGCATATCAAATGATTCTCCGGGAAGCATTTTGAAGCTTTTGAACTTCTCAAGCAGGACTTCTATCTTCTGCTTTCTCAAGTCCTCTGAACCCTCACATAGCTTCCCAAGACCTTTCCATATCTCCATGGCAGTCTTGAGGTGCTTAATTTTGGAGAAGGTGATGGGGTCAAGTGTCTTGAAGATGGCTGCTTTGGCAACGTTATCCAGATTGTGCTTTTTGCAATCTCTATCATCCCATTTTTCCTTGGGCTTTGGAATGTACTGGACTACGTCTGGAGTTGCTGAATTCCTCTCAGGATTCTCCATTTGAATTTTCAAGGGTCCATCCTCAAGCACCATCCACATGCAATCATGTAGAGCGTAGAGGTGTGCTTCCATCATGATCTTCCAATCATCATAACCTAGAAGAGAAAACTTGGGCAACCCGTGATCCATATTGTTCACCATTTTGATCGCTTCTCGTTAATCTAAACGTAGATAGTGAGAAGACGGCTTTGATACCAATTGGTGGTCCCAAAGTGGTGAAATACAAAGTCTAGAGGGGGGTGAAAAGACTTTGTTACAGATTTAAAATCTTTTTCGTTTCTTTTGAAAACGAAAATGA
>NQVE01000056.1:1377500-1379226 GCA_003260385.1 Cuscuta australis | reverse complement strand
AACCCCTAAACCCTAACCCTAAACCCTAAAAACTAAACCCTTAAACCTAAACCCTAAACCCTAAACCCTAAACCCTAAACCCTAAACCCTAAAACCCTAAACCCTAAACCCTAAACCCTAAACCCTAAACCCTAAACCCTAAACCCTAAACCCTAAACCCTAAACCCTAAACCCTAAACCCTAAACCCTAAACCCTAAACCCTAAACCCTAAACCCTAAACCCTAAACCCTAAACCCTAAACCCTAAACCCTAAACCCTAAACCCTAAACCCTAAACCCTAAACCCTAAACCCTAAACCCTAAACCCTAAACCCTAAACCCTAAACCCTAAACCCTAAACCCTAAACCCTAAACCCTAAACCCTAAACCCTAAACCCTAAACCCTAAACCCTAAACCCTAAACCCTAAACCCTAAACCCTAAACCCTAAACCCTAAACCCTAAACCCTAAACCCTAAACCCTAAACCCTAAACCCTAAACCCTAAACCCTAAACCCTAAACCCTAAACCCTAAACCCTAAACCCTAAACCCTAAACCCTAAACCCTAAACCCTAAACCCTAAACCCTAAACCCTAAACCCTAAACCCTAAACCCTAAACCCTAAACCCTAAACCCTAAACCCTAAACCCTAAACCCTAAACCCTAAACCCTAAACCCTAAACCCTAAACCCTAAACCCTAAACCCTAAACCCTAAACCCTAAACCCTAAACCCTAAACCCTAAACCCTAAACCCTAAACCCTAAACCCTAAACCCTAAACCCTAAACCCTAAACCCTAAACCCTAAACCCTAAACCCTAAACCCTAAACCCTAAACCCTAAACCCTAAACCCTAAACCCTAAACCCTAAACCCTAAACCCTAAACCCTAAACCCTAAACCCTAAACCCTAAACCCTAAACCCTAAACCCTAAACCCTAAACCCTAAACCCTAAACCCTAAACCCTAAACCCTAAACCCTAAACCCTAAACCCTAAACCCTAAACCCTAAACCCTAAACCCTAAACCCTAAACCCTAAACCCTAAACCCTAAACCCTAAACCCTAAACCCTAAACCCTAAACCCTAAACCCTAAACCCTAAACCCTAAACCCTAAACCCTAAACCCTAAACCCTAAACCCTAAACCCTAAACCCTAAACCCTAAACCCTAAACCCTAAACCCTAAACCCTAAACCCTAAACCCTAAACCCTAAACCCTAAACCCTAAACCCTAAACCCTAAACCCTAAACCCTAAACCCTAAACCCTAAACCCTAAACCCTAAACCCTAAACCCTAAACCCTAAACCCTAAACCCTAAACCCTAAACCCTAAACCCTAAACCCTAAACCCTAAACCCTAAACCCTAAACCCTAAACCCTAAACCCTAAACCCTAAACCCTAAACCCTAAACCCTAAACCCTAAACCCTAAACCCTAAACCCTAAACCCTAAACCCTAAACCCTAAACCCTAAACCCTAAACCCTAAACCCTAAACCCTAAACCCTAAACCCTAAACCCTAAACCCTAAACCCTAAACCCTAAACCCTAAACCCTAAACCCTAAACCCTAAACCCTAAACCCTAAACCCTAAACCCTAAACCCTAAACCCTAAACCCTAAACCCTAAACCCTAAACCCTAAACCCTAAACCCTAAACCCTAAACCCTAAACCCTAAACCCTAAACCCTAAACCCTAAACCCTAAACCCTAAACCCTAAACCCTAAACCCTAAACCCTAAACCCTAAAC